>WOXC01003873.1:600000-842643 GCA_011680675.1 Gymnobelideus leadbeateri
ACATTAGGACCTTGAATAGAATTTTAGACACTAGATACGACAGCTCTCTAGAGGTCACTAAATGGGAATAGAAAGGATATGCCATGTGTGTTTATATATACACACACACAGATATATGTGTACATATAAAAATATTATATGATATGTTGAAATAACATAAAATGTATAAAACACATATTATACAAATATACATAAATGTCAGGGCTTGGATAAAGGCAGAAAGTGCATATACTCATAAAATCTGCAGCTGATACAAACATGGAAGCTACAGCTAACATTGTGTGACAGAGTCAAGATACACAAAGATATTGACAGACTACAGCAGGAGGCTGAACCCAAATAAAATTCAGAGGGGAAAAATTTCAGTCTTAGATGTAAGTTAAAAAAACAACTCATTAAGACAGAGACTTATTTCTACTTTTGTCTTTTCTATGAAAGGGAAATGTGAACAGGCGGCCTGCAGATTGGAAGAATCTAGTGCTAGCCCAAAGACACCACAGAGGTGAGATGATTTCAAATTAGCAGATTCTGCTGATTTAAACCACAGGATCCTTAATGAGAATAATGAAGTTATGATACAATGCAAGCTACCATTTTTAATAAGTAACTGAAAGGTTACCTAAAGATTAGCAAAATGTTAAGCCATTGATAGCAATTTGTCTATTTGGAAAATTCTTGCCAAAAAATCATAAAGCACAATGAATTTTAAGGAATTGAATCTGGGATAACAAACATCAGGAATTGATTTTTAAAATAGCAAATGATAAAATAACAATAAATAATGAAAAATTAATAAGAAAGTAAACACTGTTAGTTGAATGAATGACCTGCCATGCTAGAGGAACAAGCCTGACAAATGAAAAAGGGAAGTAATCTTTCTTAACTTTAGCTTTTTGTTTAGTTCTAACAAAACACATTGAAACAATAAACTGGGGAAAAGGTGTTCTCGGTCAAACAATTATTAGGTAAGGTATTCAGACAACTGGAAGAGATCAGAAATCAGTCTATTAATCATGACTGAGCTGAGGAAACATCAGTGACTAGTTTTTGGCCTAGTGATTCTATGGTGACATATTATAAAACAGCACATATGCTATAGATGACACTAAAATGGTGAATATAATTGAATTTGACTTAATATTTTGAAATTCTATTTTGCCATTGCCTTCCCTCCACCCCCTTTTATCTTAATAGGCTGGTCATTCAGGGCAGCCAGCCTTCTGCCTGGGGATGCTCATATTTTCCTGAAGACAGTCAATCCTGCCAGAATCAGGAAATTCTCTAAGAACCCATTCACTCATTCTTCTGCTTCTAGCCCTAGAGGAGATACCCTCGGAGGGCCTTTAAAATACTAAGTTTCATTTTATCTATCTGCCAATAAGTAAAAGTATGAGTCAGAGTCTGATTCATATCATAAACTTACCCTTGGCTCATTGATTATGCTGATAATGTCTGAGAGGATTTGTTGGAAGAAAAGGACATATATAGGAGGAACATTTGCTTCTATTTATTTTGCAGAGAAAGATGTTCATCAACAATGTTTAATTTTTCTGGTGAGGACAAAGTATAAACTATCGAATTCTACATCACAAACTCAAAGATTAAATAATACCTTCACCATTGTAGTACAAGGCTTAGCAGCCTAAAGAAGCCTAAAGCGGATAAGGGAAAAAACCCAAACCAAATCTTCTACTATACTCCACCTACCGTAGCATATGGGTCACATGCTCCAATTATACTTTTCTGAAAACTTTATTAACTCTTTTAGAATATAGCTTTTCTGAGTTCCTGCTTTTAAAAATGGATCCTATGTGATTAGAATCTAATTTCTTCTTCATCATATAATTATCCTGATACAAATCAGAGTGAAGTATGGTGAAAAACATCAGCAGTCAAACCAATAACACCTCCTGACAATGCAAATTCATCTTTCAAAAGGTAGGTATAATTCAACAGTAAATGGCAATAGTTGCTCTGTCTCCCTAAGGAGAGAAGAGAACTCTGATACAACATAAAATTAGATGTTCTGGAAACTCTGGGAGACTAGTTCTCATGCTTATCGAGATTTTGTGATAGTTACCTGTATGTTCCCTTCTTTAATTCCATCTTATAACTCCTTAGCGGATTTTGTTGAGGAATGTTAATGAGAGCTCTTTCTGTCCAAACTCATTTGCTTGGATACTTTGTGAGAAGAAACTGAATATGGCCTGACTTTCCTTAGGGAACTGTTCTAATGAGGTTAAAGAATGTTTTGAAGGATAAATCTCCCATGGTTTATTATATATGGTAGATTATTCTTAGCTATTAATGTAGCGTATGCCAAATTTTAAATTAAAATGATCACATATTTTATTCCAGAGTCATTGAAGAGCAAAAATTAAGTGAGGTCTTGGTTTTTATTTCTCATCAAATTCTACAGAAATATTTATATTTCAAACTTCAACATTTTTTTTTTTAAGCAATCGGGGTTAAGTAACTTGCTCAAGGTTACACGGCTAGTCATTACTTATGCGTGGGTACTCATTTTCTGAGGCCGGATCTGATCTCGGGTCATCCCAACTCCGAGGCCGGCGCTCTTACTCACTGTGCCACCTAGCTGCCCCTTTAGGGCAATTGGGGTTAAGTAACTTGCCCAAGGTTACACGGCTAGGTTTTCGTTTGTGCGGATTAAGTGTCTGAGGCCGGCTCCGAACTCAGGTCCTTCTGACTCCAGGGCCGGCGCTCTATTCACTGCGCCACCTAGCCGCCCGAAACTTCAACATTTTAAAAAGTACTTCCCTACAGTATGGGGCACTGGGGAGTAATACAAAAACAAAATGAGACATGGTCCCTACCTTCATGGATTTTATTACTACCTAGTAAGAGAACAGGAAAGGTACACAAATCATTATGGTGAATACTGAATGCATGAGAGAGGCACAAATCAAGTGAGGAGAAAGTATTAGGGGGGTACAGGGAAGGGATGGGTCATTAAGATTTATGACTAACCAGAAATCAGGGAAGAATTCATGGACAAGAAGGCATTGGGACTAAGAAGAGCAAGGATTTCAGCAAGTTAATGGAAGACTAGGATAGGATGAGATGGGATGTGTGCCATGTGACAAGTGGTCCAGGCCAGTTTGGCTGACTTATAGCGATAGACGGAGACAGAACAGGAAAAGTAGGATGATGTTTGGCGATTAAATCCCTGAATGCCAGGCTAAGGCGTTTGAACTTTACATTAAGAAACAGGGAGTCAATGAAGGGTTCTGAACAATAGAATAACACGATCAAATCTGTGTCACAAGGAAAATTAATCTGGAAGCATTATGTGTAAAGATTAGAAGGAAGAAAGCCAGGTTAAAAGGGCTAATCCATCATGGTGAAAGACTTAATGCAGTAACCATGATGAGGAAAGTTTTAAAAATAGCTTTGATAACCTAAGAGCCAGGAAGAAATCCTAACATGGGTTTAGAAAGCACATTCTACTGATCAATAGTGGAAAAGCATACTTTATAAAAGAGAAAAAACAAACTCCATGGCCATGTAGGGAAGAAACACCGCCATTTCCAAGGTGTTCTCTCTTTATACTAAGAAATAAAAACCTTCAAATGACAGACCAAACCCTGCCCTCCAAGACCAAAACAAAACCGTCTTCTTTCAGGCTTCCTCCTCTCTTTGTCAATGCCCAAGTAAATACCTCAAGAAAGGCAAGCTCATCTTCCCATTTAGAAATCAGTCATCTCTCTCTCTGTATGTATGTGTGTCTGTCTGTTTTTGTATGTGTATATATCTATATATAGATATATATGTAGGTAAACACATGTTTATTACACAGACACACATACACATTAAATCTTCCCCAGGAAACTCCAGATTTGATTACTCTTTTGATGAGCAGGAACAATTTCCAACATTTACCTATGAGCATAACTCTGCACTTGCTTTGATACTTTTCAAGTTTGTGGATTCTCCTGGGAATCTGAGAAGACAGCACTGCATTCTCTTCTCTCCACATTCAACAAATACACATTCTTCATAGAATCACAGGGCTGGAAGGGAGTTCAGCAATAAGGATTCTTAACCTGGGGTCCATGGACCCCTAGATTTCAGAGGGTTTATAAACTTGGAAAAAAGTTTACATTTTTCTTTTCTCTAACCTTGATTTCTTTTGAAATATGAAGTATTTTATTTTTCACTTAAAAACATTATTCCAAGAAGGGGGTCCATGGGTTTTTCCAGACTGCCAAAATGGGATCCATGACATACAAAAAGTCAGGAAACAATGATCTAGTATAACCCTTACCTTGAGAAAAAGTCTTTTTACAACATTCCTGATGAGTGGTCCTTCATCCTTTATTTGAAAACTTCTAATAAGGAAGAACCCTCTCCCACTCTGCTTCTTCCCCACCTCAAGCAATACATTTCAATTTGGATTACTTTAATTTTTTAGGAAGTTTTTCCTTACATCAAGCTGAAATTTGCCCATCTCCCAAACAATGCTTCTAATTCTACTTTTAAGCAAGAGTGTGGATCCTCTCCTGTGTGAAATCCCCTGAAATACTTTATATGATCACAGATTCAGAGCTGCAAAGGTCCTTAGAAACCATCTAGTCCAGTGCCCTTGTTTTACAGATAAGGAAACTGAAGATCAGACAATTAGGTAACTAAAGCTTAAGGTCACACACGTAGTAAGCAGTGGAACTATGTAGCAGTATGGGGAAGCTAAATTTTCTCTAGGTTAAACATCTTCATTTCTCCTATAATTGCTTTTCCAATTTATCATTTTCTAAAGCATGGCTCCAAGAATTGAACATGGTAATAACACAGCTCAGCTTCAAGTAGCTTTGGAAACAGACAACACCAACTGATGATATTTTTTCTCTTTGAAGTTTTACCTTTCAAATTAAGATAAATGATGAAATGTTCATTTATAAAGGACAATTCCTGAGAGTTCCTTAAAAACAGAGGTTGTCTTTGCTTTTTCTTTGTATCCACAATGCTTAGCAGAATGCCTGGCACTAGTAAGTGTTTAATAAATACTTACTGACTGATTCAAAGTGACCCAAATGGGGAAGTGTTGTATAATTCACTACAGTAATTTTCCAACTTTTTTTTTTACACGTAAGTAAAGGAAGAATAAAGAGTCATAAATTGTTTCCTGATTTTTACTATCTTGATAATCAAAACTGCAGTCAAATACTGGACTTTATAGATTGTTAACATACACTTCTTTGCACAAAATGAAATCTGTGTTTGTATTTGCATTTTGGAGTGCTTTAAAAAACACCAAGATCATTTTATAAATTCTTCTACTATCTGTTTTTCTTCATGGAATTAATTACTGACTATAACATATGAGGAACAGATGAGCTAATGAAAACCAAAACATTATGGAATAATTACTGGGAAATAATTATTGGAAAAATTATGGAATAATCCTGGATACACTGGCTCATCTTTTTTCTAAAGAAAATGAAAAACAGCAGGGATTATTGGTCAAAGAGAAAAGCATGGAAAAATAAGCTAATACTGAAAAAGGTCACTGCCTTTTACCTCCCAGGGATAGAAATACTTTCAACAAATTCCAGAACCTTCAAAATTACTAGTTGCATCACCCATAACAAAATATTTTAAAAATATTTTAAGGGTTACTGGGAGTTAAAAATGTATGGAGGAAGTTTAGTACCATGATTTGAGTATTTTCAAATCTGGCATTTTATTTTACTATTAGAAACTGTGCTAAGTCACCAACGGTTCGGGTACAAGTTGAGTCATTAAAAGTTGACCCCAATTATAGGAACCAAAAGAGATGATATCTAAAAAGATAAATGTTCTAATTACAAAAGAGAAATATTAATTGCTTAATAATGATAATAATAATGATAGCAGCTGACCTTTACATATATAGTTCTTGCTCTATGCAAATTCAACTTTATTTAAGCAGAAGAATTTATAATCACACTGGAGAGATAACTGCTGCTATCACCAGCACCAGATTGGGGACTTGGTATAAGAGCTTTCACGCCAGGAGAGGACACCTTCGCCAGGTCTGCCCATACACCCACTAGCACATCTGCCCCTGCCTATCTTTTATCAGTCCGAGCTCAGGTAGCTCTTATCTGTCCCCAATCCCCACGTGTCTCCTGTCTTCTCCCTTCAGTGTCTGGTCCCTACTCATCTGCTCCTCTGCCTGCCCCTCCATCCCCATTCTTCCTCCTACTCTTACCTTTCCATCCCCCTCCCCCACATCTTACATGTCCTTGAGCCTTGGGCCAGCCCCTTCCCTCCAGAGGTGTATATAGCCCTCCTTTTGGCCACCTCCCCCCTTTCCCATTTTCAGGGGGGAATTTGTATTACATAAAAAACTGCTTGACGTAGAGGTCTGAAGAAAGGTCTACTTACATAAAGAGAGTCATTGCTTACTATGTGCTAGCCACTGTGCTAAGTATTCTACAATTATTATCTCATTTGAGCTTTACAAAAGCCCTGGGAGGTAGGAACTATTATTACCCCCCCCATTCTACAGATGAGAAAACTGAGGAAAACAAGAGTTAAGAAACTTGACCAGGGTCACACACTAGTAAGTTATCAGGCCTAATTTGAACTTGGGTCTTTCTGACTATAGGGCCAGTGCTCTATCCATTGTGCCATCTGGATATGTACTTGGTTTTCTGATGAACTAATATTCACAATAGAATGTTAAAAGAGTTAATTTTTAAAAATTAATGGCCCCAAAATGAAGAATATCAGCAGGACTGTTTGGCATAAATTATTCTACTTTGGACAAATAAATGGACAAAAAGCTCCATTTCATCAAAGATTGCTGTTAGGCTCCAAGAGAATATATTTGGTCAGTGCATCTTGAGACTATATAGGTTATAACCCTAATTGGAATAGCAGTATCTCACGAGCCAGCATCTAGTTAAATGTCCTAAACAAGGTCTGATGTTAATTTTCAAAAAAGGCATTTGACTGACTAATATGGAAATGTTTTACATGACTACATATGTATAACCTATATTTGATTGCTTATTTCAGAGAGGAGAAGGGGAAGGAAGGACAGAATTTGGAACTCAAAACTTAAAAAAAAAAGTTTAAAATTGCTGTGTGACCTTGGGCAAGTCACTTAACCCCAATTGCCCTCCAAAAAAAAAATTGCTTTAACACATAATTGGGGAAAAAATAAAATATGATGTATTTTTAAAAATACTTTTTCAAAAAAGGTATTTGTTTGCTATTTGGAAAATCAGCATGGTTGGGCAAGGGGATCTGTAGACCTTGCCCATAATCAAAGCTTCATTTTAATGAGGGATAGAAAGTTATATGGAAACACTGTCACCACACTGGCTTTGCTGCCTATGTAAAAGAAGTCCTTCTTAGAATGCTGGATGCCTTTAAAAATATTTATTTACATACCCAAAAAATGACAGAAACCCTCAATGTTTTCTATATAATGTATTCTAGAAACACTAAAAAAGGGAATTAGAAGAGGCTATGCCTTAAAAAACACTAGGTAGTTTAGATTCAATAATAAATAAATAAACCTGTAAAGAGCTTAGAGAGGTTCCTCTGCTTAAGTTACCAAACACAAATACAGCATGTGTGCATGTATGCATATGTGTACACACACACACACACACACACACACACACGGAAATTTATCATTTTACACATATATAAATACATTAAGACCCTGTGGGAACACCTACTCTTTACACGTAAAACTCAGAAAAGTTGGAAATATTATGTTTTCTCTTTTAAACTAAATACTTTCCCTCCATTTTAGCTGCCATCCATTTGTCAAACTCTACCCAGTTATTTTTTAGTTATGGGTAAACAAATTAAATGCGATATTCTTTTGAGCCAACACATTTCTCTTTTTTTTGTGCTTTTTTTTTTTGGAGGGGGAAGGGCATGGCAATTGGGGTTAAGTAACTTGCCCAAGGTCACACAGCTAATAAGTGTTAAGTGTCTGAGGCCAGATTTGAACTCAGGTTCTCCTGACTCCAGGGCTGGTACTCCATTCACTGTGTCACCTAGCCACTCCTAACACATTTCTTTATAGTATACAAGGAGCACAGTTGACTCCTTTTTTTCTTTCAAACCTTATAACTAACTGGATTTTACTGGAAAAGGTTTCTTTTGACCATAAAAATTGGACTCCCAAAAATCAATTTTCCCAAATCAGATTTGGGAAAACTTCCATCAATAAAAAAACAGAACCCTTTGACCATTTGCAAAAAGCCATCTAATGTACAATTTTGGATAAAGATCTAGAAAATAGGCAATGATAGTAACAAACTGCCTTTCTTTACATAGCCTCTGCTTTTCTTCCCCTCATATTCAATATCTAACAGCTGTATGTACTTTGGACAACTAAAATCATAAGGGTCCAGATGAATACTGAAGTTGCCTTAAGGTAATATATAAGAACACCGATTCAAATCCGCTTTATAAACAAAACAGTATTTCTACAATACATACAAATGGGGTGGGGGGAGGGAGGGATGTAAAAGAATTTCAAATCTGGGGCTAAATACAAATTTGAAAACATTTAAAATTGTTCATTTTATTACAAATAAAAGTGTAATTACATTTTCCAAAGTAATAAAATGGAGATACGATTGGTTTCTGGTTTTAGAATGAAAGTTTCTGCCTAAAATTTGAATAACAGTGTGAGTATATGACTAGCACATAATATATTCAAATGCCTTCCAAGTGACCCGACAGAAACAGAAATAATAAGAATCCACTCTCCCACTCCCACCCCCTTCAGAGATTCTTGTTCCAAGAAGCCAAATACTGTAATAAGTCATCTAGATCTGAGAGTACCTTAAATCTTACCTTCTGCATGTTTGGCTTGATACATCGAACAAAGAAAGGATTAGATGTGCTCAATGTGGCCATTAAGGAATGCAGAGAGTCCTATTGAAAAGGTTTAAAAAAAAAAATCTTTTATTTAGTTTCCTATTACTTTACCCTTTCAGTTTCTAAGCACCCCAAGGCACTTCTAATAGCAACCTTAGTTGACAGAGAGTAGACTTTTTCTTTTGTATTTTCATTCTAAAAGTCCAAGTCCCATGTAAAAAAGAAGTCTATAAGAGACACTATTATTTATGTTGGGGAGGCAGGGAAAAAGCCTCATATATGAAGTCTCATACTATAGAAAAGGATATATAATTACTGCTACCAGTCCAAATGATTATTCTACCTACATACAAAACTAATAAATTTCTTCTTTAAAAAAAAAAAGAAAATAGTAAAAGCAAAACAATTTTTTTTCATATTTTTTTTTTTTACATTTCTCCCCCTTCTAGCTAGGTCTTCTAATTCCTTCCCATTCAGGGAATTTCAAATGATCTTTTAATTTTCGGAAAATAGGTATTCTGTTTACAATGCAAAGTCTATAATTCCTTAGCCATCACAAGTTGGTCTGGCCTCTCTTTCCAGCTTTATATCATAATACTTTGCAACACAAACCCTTGACTTTAGTCAGACTAGACTACCCACAGTCCCTCATACATCAAGTATCCTCCTGCCAGACTGTTTTTGCTCCTGTTGTTTCATCTGCCTTTAAGTAGTGAAAGCGGACCTTTCACTACTTAATCAATAGTATTTATTCCTTCTTAAAAGTCACTTCTTGCTTGAAACCTCCCCTGACCACCATAGCCCAGTGTTACTCTTCTTTTTCTGAATTCCTATGGAAGTATGCTACTCATTTGGGACTCAAAATACGTTATCTTGTAAATATTTAATAAATGTTTATTGACTGACTGTCAGACTGTGTGTGTGTATCTTCTGTCTCTTAACTAAAGCTTAAGTTCTCTGAGAAGAGAGGACAACTAGCCTTTTATATCCCCCACAGTGCCTCATAAGTCAGCAGATAATCAATTGGTAAAAATCATAGGATTATATATTTAGAGTCAGAAGAGACATATTCTTTCTTCTTTCCTTTTTCAGATAAAGAAACTGCAACCCATGATTGATTTGCCCAAGGTCACAGAAAAAGTAAACATCAAAGGAAGAATTTGAACACAGGTCTTCTGACTCCATTTTCAGGTTTATAAATGAGCTCCAAAAATGAGAACAAAAATAAGTATGCATAAGGCTGTTCCACTAAGTTGCATAAAAAATATTTACCTAACTTCCATGTTCAACACTGCTATTTCTACCATCACCAACATTTGCCCTATCACCACAATGAACAATTCCTCTTTTATGAAGTTCATGCTATTTTCTCTCAATTCTGGTCACTTTCATCTATCAGGTCTTGATTACTTTCTCATGGTTCTCTGTGATTTTTGGCAGTAGGCTCATAGTCCTCCCTATTATCCCCTTTCCATGTCATTATCCATGGAAATTTCAATATAAAGGTTAAAAACTTTTCTAATACTATCTCAACAGTTCCTGATATCAGCTATACGATGAGCTCCATTCCCATGACACTCTAGCAACTCCCAAAAGTCACCAAACCTCAGATATAATGACTACCTAAAATTGTGCTTCCTCTGAGACCCTGAACTCCGAAAGACCCCTTTCTGACTCAAAGGCCTTTCCACTTCTCCAACACGGTTACTCTTGCTCTAACTCTAGCTGTTCTGTCGCTCCCTATTCTCCCATTTAAAGTTCTTCAGGTGATCATTTGATCCTTGACCCTGTGGTGAGCCTCTTTAACAATACTCTTCTCCATCCTTGAATTCTTTATTCTGTTTACTTCCTGCTATTTCTACCTTCTACCCTTTAATCCTGGGTAAATCCTATCATCCTTTTTTTCCTTACTACAAGCTATAACATGCTGCTTGAGGAAACCAGGTACTACATTTACACCAAAATACTAATTTATGCCATCTCACTTCGACTTCGCTCTACCAATGATCTCTGTCTCATAAACTCACCTTCCAACTCATTCCTTTATCCTTTGAAGTCTGACATTTATCCATAGGAATCTACTGTTGTCAAATATGTTTGAGAGCAAGAGTTTTTTTTTTTTTTGTGTTCCTAGGACTTGATTAGCATTGTGCCTGGCACATAATAGATACTTAATAAATAAATGCTTATTAGACTGATTACTAAAAACTCTCTTCCAAAGTCACTAACAAGCTTGGAAATGGCCTTTCCTTCTCCTCACCTTCATCCTTCTTGACCTTTCTATGCTATGACACCATGGAATATGTCACTATTTATGATACCCTCTTCTGTTCTCTGGCTACACTATTATTGCTCTCCTCCAGCCTCTTTAACCAATCCTCCATGCCCAACTACCCACGCTCTCCATAGAGCTCCAAGTATCCTATTGCTGAAAGACTAATGGAACCTCAAACTCAAAATATCAAAAACTGAACCTATCATTTTCTCCCTTAATTTTGCTTCTCCTCCTAACCTCCTCATTTTTTGTTAATATCATCCTTCCAGGCTACTTGGCTCACAGGGTTCTATTACCTTATAACTTTTCCCTCATCCAAATGACCAAATCCTATAGATCCTACCTTTGCAGTGTATCTGGCATCGATCCCTTTCCTTTGAATTTCTGTGGAAGCTATCATAGTTCATGTCCTCATTTATTCTCATCTAGACTATTATAAAAGCTTCCTAAATTACTTCTCTGCCTCTAGTCTTTCCCTACTCCAATTACTGATGTCAAAGTAATTTATTTGATATACCGTTATGATCACATTCTTCACCTGCTTAATCAAAAACTTTCAGGGACTCCCATAATTTACTCCACGAAGTATAACTCCTGAAATTGTCATTTTAAGTTCTTCTTCAACTCTGGTTTTGATTTACCCATACAACCTTGGTTTCAATTTACCTGTCCCCTTCACACAATCTATTTTCCTGCCAAAGTGCAATACTGGTTGATCCCTGTTCTCTTCCTCCCTCTTCTCTATCCTGGCTTTCATGACAGAAACAAAGATACAGAGAAAATAGCAATAGCAACTACTCCCTTTGCACACAATAGTCCTTCTCCCCTGCCGCCAACACACACAACTAGAAAAAAGGGCCCTACTTCTCTGTCCACTGAAATTCTACTCTTCCCTGAAGCTTACACTAGTATCTTTCCAGCAAAAAAGTGGATTTCTTCCTTCTCAAATTTCACAGCAGTTTGCCTAAACCTGTCCTTTGCATGTATCTCATTCTCTGCAGGGTTAGGATTATTTGTGTATTTGTCCTTTCCCCTACATATTGATCGGAAGTTCCCTGGCAGCAGGGTTCATATCTTCTGCACCTGGATATGACTTTTGCATCTGGCACATAGCAGAAAATTAATTGATGCCTACTGAATTAAAATTTTCTTTAATATTCAATCTTGAAAATCTACCAGTTTTTTTCATCAGAACATTTTAAAAACATAAACAAAAAGGAGATAAACACAAATGCAGGAAGAAACCTACCCCATGTTAAAGTGAAATATTTTCATAAACAGCACAATCTGATAATACCACTCTGACCACAACTAAAACAGCTACACATTTTTTACTAAAAATTAAAGTATTTTACTTTTATTAGTAATTTGTTTACAATTAAAGAAAACTTTTATAAATGTTTTAACATTTCCTGATGCACACCCAAGTATCATTTTTAATTTTTAAAATGCCATTAAACAATGAGACACCAAAGACACCTTAAACTAACCTTGAACTGTGAGCTGACCGTGGGCCTCTTGTGTTTACTTCCACATTTCAGGGTTTCCTGGTTATTTCGGCTTGAAACGTGTTCAAATAGATCATAGATGTAATCAAGTCTAAAAGAGAAACAACAAAGCCTTCACAGAAGGAATCACAAAATTATTAGGCTTCATCTTCCTATGATTACAGCTCTTTTTTCAATCAGATAACTCAAGCTTATTTACTCTAGTCTAAGTTAACACTACTTTCAAAGGCTGCAAACTTATTATCAAGAACAGGTTAGCCATGGGAATCATGATATAGTTCATATGTGTTGAGATGACACTTACTCCTTCTGAAAACTTGGACAAAACCTCACAACTCCCACTGACCTCGGTTGACTCATCCTTGCAATGAAAGGGTTAAATGAGATGTTCCTTCTGGCCATAAATCTATGCTCCTTCTAAGTCTAAAAAAGGATTGTGCTTCCATTTATAGGTAGAGAATGAGAGGCAAAATAACTGTGTGAATCTCAGCCTTGATACTTACTAGCTGTATGCCCTTGGTTAAATCAATTCCCCAAATGGGTCTATGTTTGATCAGGAAAATAATGTAGGAAAGAGAAAGGAAAGGGTTGGGCTAGATACTACTTTGTGTATACTTTGTAATTGTTTAATTCTGTGAATATTGTATTTCCTAGTAGAGTATTTGATTTTATCTTCCTATAGTACTCAATTATTAAAGAAAGCACAGCTCCAGATTCAAGAATACCTGACTGGTAAAATCAGGTATTTTATCTACATATAGTGCTGTATGGTTCTGGACACGACTCTCAACCTTTCACTGACCCAGGCAATTTCCCAAGAGAAGTACCTGCAGATTTGCATTGATAAAGGGCGTTTTCTTAATGGGAATTTCTTATAAGGTAAAGAAAAATTCTCAGTACCTTGCACACAGGATGTTTTTATTTTACTCAGTAAGATACAAGCATCTTGTGACGCTGTCCACTACTTATAACAGCTAGGCGGCACAGCAGATAAGAATGCCAAGCTTGGAGTCAGGACGACTCCTCTTCCTGAGATCACATATAGCCTCAGACACATACTAGCTGTGCTAT
This sequence comes from Gymnobelideus leadbeateri, assembly GCA_011680675.1. NCBI lineage: Eukaryota > Metazoa > Chordata > Mammalia > Diprotodontia > Petauridae > Gymnobelideus > Gymnobelideus leadbeateri. The sequence continues at coordinate 613,705 of WOXC01003873.1, forward strand.
CCTTGGCAAGTCACTTAACCTATTTGCCTCAGTTCCTCATCTGTAAAATGAGCTTGAGAAGGAAATGGCAAACTACTCCAGTATCTCTGAAAAGAAAACCCCAACAGGTCACAAGAAGTTGCACACAAATGAAATGACTGAACAAAATATATGTGGTTTCCTAACAAGCTTTTTAAAGCTAAGCTGCTGATTTTAATTTGAGCTTTTTACCTATTAAAATCAAGAAACTTCTCTATACTTTTCTGTTATAATAAAAAATTACATTTCATTTATAAACAAAATAAAAATATTTGTTTATTCATCCAAAAGAAATTATGGATTCCACATCAAATAACTGTTGTACTAGAAATAAAACTTAAAATCTATAGGCTATGAAAATGTTAAGGTGGGGGGCAGCTAGGTGGCGCTGTGAGTAAGCGCGCCGGCCTTGGAGTTGGGATGACCCGGGATCGAAACCAGCCTCAGAAAATGAGCACCCGCACATAAATAAAGACTAGCCATGTAACCTTGAGCAAGTTACTTAACCCCAATTGCTTTAAAAAAAAATGTTAAGGTGGGATAGCCTCACCACGGAGCTGTGTCTTTCAAAGGCAGTCAAATGGCAAACACTGATTCGTGTACAAACAAAGGCCTTTTCTACCTAATTTCACAAATGAGGAACCTGAGGCAAGTAGGTTAAGTGACTTGCCCAGGAATCATAGAGGTAATAAGGGTCTGGGATAGGATTTGAATTCAGATCTTTGTGATTACAGGCCCACTGCTTTATCCACTGCATCAAATAGCTGCCCTTAGTAACATTAGATACTAATATTTAAAACTGTGATTAACCCATTTTTAAGGTTTGCCATGTCCCCTGACTCTGTAGTACCCTCTTAAATGGCAAGCAATTTTTTAAAGTGAAATAAAATAAATTTGGTTTCAAATCTGTTTCTGAGGATTTCCTGACCATTGTAGAGATAATAGGAAATAGAGAATTCAATGACTTAAGCTATAGCACTAAGCTATTTATATCTTTTTTATTTGTGGTTAATAAAAATATTACCAAGGGCAGGCAATTACAGAATGTTCTAGAAAAATATGCTACTATATGAAGAATGTACATAATATAATTCAGTAACAGATCACATCTGTAGTTGTTGGCCAGTTATTTCTCAGTGAGTATTATTACATACCGGCTTTCCCTTAGCAAGTTGAGAAGATCATCTCGGAATGTATCTCTGTTCTTCTCCAAAATTCCCCTAACATCATATTGTACCTATTAAACCACTCCCCAAAAAGAGGAACAGAATTTGGGGGAAGGGATGAGACACACACATAGAGAAAAAGAGAGAGAGAGAGAGAGAGAGAGAGAGAGAGAGAGAGAGAGAGAGAGAGAGAGATTAAAATTCAGCAAACTTGATAAAACTTAACAGTAAAAACAGAACATTTCAATGAGTTTATTTTCCTTTGGAGAAAACAAGTATTTCTCTAAAAGGTTTTAAGAGGAATTTCACAGGGAATTTCAGAAATCTTCCACTAAAATCCTACTTTGATGATATGTGAAAGTGGAGGTGACCCTGGGTTCTCAAAAGTTCTATGCCAGCACAGTATAAGCCCTGATGGCTCTCATAAAGCTGACCAAGCTTTGAGAACATCTCCTATGACAATCAACATTCTTTCATCTTCACTTTGGCCTAGTCCAGAGAGATTCATTATAGGAAGGTGAGCTACTAAGTATTTAGTTCTTCTTTAGCCCCCCAATCTAATCATGTCTACAAAAGCATGGAGAATCTGTGATCTGTGTCAGTGGAGGAAATAACACTGACAAAACTATGGCTCTTTTGAAACACTGAAAAAGAAATCCTAAAAATATATTACCTCTCCTGCATAGTGTTTTACTCCAAAATTATTAACTGCAACTCTTGGCTTCACATAAAAGTGGTTATGCTAAAATTAAAAAGAAAAAGAAAAAATGAATAATTCAACAAGCATTTTTAGTCTATTGAGAACACTATAAAAGGTAACAGGGGAAATACAAAGTTTAAATCAATCTTGGTCTCTGACTTCACACAGTTTACCATCTTGTAAGGAGACAGGACACACCTAGAAGCAGCTACCAAAAAAAATACTTAAGTGTATAAGAAGGGGTGCAAAGTCCTATGTCAAGTCTGAGGAAGGAGAGGTCATTCTCTATTAGAGAAACCAGGAAAGGCTTCACTGATATTTGAGCTGGGCTGAATTGAAAGGATATGTGGAAATGCAATAGTATGAGAGAGGGACCAGTTCCATACATGGAGTACAGGTGGGACCTACACAAGCCCACAGAGAAATAGGGGGTTATAAATGGAATAACACACAGAGAGAACCCAGCAACACGGCATATGTCATCAAAACTCTGGACACGATATATACAATTAGAAGTGCTGATATTTAACTTGGTAGATGTCTTAAAGTCCACAAGGTTAGTAGATGTAAACTTTGCTACTCTCACACTAAATACTGATAACATGGTACAACAGTGGATCAAATATGAAGGATCCTATGTTTAATTTAACTCAGGTTAATGTATCTGTTCTAGTGAATGGCTCAAAAAAAGGTGTTATGATTTGGAAAACAAATATGGTGGTGGGCACTAAGGAAATAATCCATGTTCTCAAATACCAGGTATACACTTAATCTAAAGGTTCATATTTGAGGTAGAAGAATCTGGAATGGTCTTTGACATACAGCATGCTGAGCATGTAATTTCTCCAGTAAGGTGGTATCTGTAGCCTGAGGAAAATGACTTTCTTCATTGATAAGGGCAAGTAGTCCAAGTTTCTAGAAGAGGGGAGAAAAAACAAGAATGTTTTTAAAACATAAAAAGAGAAGGAGAAGTTTCCTGTCAGGCCTTTAATCAAGAGTTGCCTTCCTGTACCCTCACTTACACAACAAGGTACATAAAATAGTTATTTCTAAGAATGAAAAAGTTTTTAATCCCATACTATAAAGGAAAAAATAACTTAGGTCATATTAGTGTTCTGCTTTGTTTTGTTTTTATAATTGCTGTTATATGTTAGATGGTACAGTGGATACAGTGCTGACTGAGCCTTAGGAAGACTCATATTTCTGAGTTTAAAGCTGGCCTCAGACATTCACTAGTTATGCAAACACTTGATTTAATCCTGTTTGCCTCAGTTTTCTCATCTGTAAAATGAGCTAGAGAAGGAAATGGCAAACCATGCTAGGATCTTTGCAAAGAAAAATAGGGTGACCAAATAGGGTCACAAAGAGTTGGACATGACTGAAAAGAACTGTATAGCTACAATAGTTTTTTAAAAATCAAATGAAAAGGAAGCTTGGTAGGACACATCACATTGGGCCTTGGCTTAAATCCTTCCTCTGCAATGTACAAACTGTCTAACTAATCCTGGGCAAATCACTTTAACCTCCACGGGCCTCAGACAGCCTTGGGATTTTTCTTTAAGTCACAGGTTAGAGCTCTGCATGAACCACATCATTTCACCCCACCCCCTCATAGAGTCTTCATTTCCATAGAAAGCTATGCATTTATTTTCAGTAACTGGAATTTTGGAATTTATTTATTTTTACTGCATAGCATAGTATTGGCATTGGTAAAAATTTCAGATACCTATATATAATCTAAATTTTAGAAAAGCATAACCAACCATATCTGGTTCAAAAATATACATATATTCTCTATGTTTGTATATATGCAAACATACATATATACATTTACATACATATTTGTATTCATACAAAAACTTAGATGCTGTTGAAATTAAAATCCAAGTAGAAAGTAGGAATGCTACTATAATCACAGAATCACAGAACTATCAAAGCTGGAAGGCAAGTCTAATTAGAATACAATAGAACATTTTGGCATCTTTCACACCTTTAAAGTACAAGTTAGTACAAGCTATTTTGTTCCCATAAGCACAAAGTAACACAGCTGAGCACCCTGGGGACTTTAACACATTCTCCAACAATGGATTACCTTTTCAATCAGATCTAGACATTCTCCATTGTCTATCCAGTCAATATCTTCCCACACTAGTCCTTCTCTATAATATAAACAGAAGGTAACATTTTAATTTCAAATATAACTTTAAAATTCTAAATTTTTCTTTTCTCATTTTGGAAATGGTACTTTGAATCCATGATTACCTGCTATATTCCAGTTGTTCCAAAGAAAAAATGTGCTTATTAAAATACTCCTGAAGCTTTTCATTTGCATAGTTTATACTGAACTGCTCAAAATGATTAACCTAAGAGGAAAGAAGAAGTATTGGACAATAAATACCTTCAAATTTCCCCTTCATAAAATGGAAGTCAAGAAGAGAAAAAAAATTAAAAATCCACAGTAAGCTTCAGAGCTTTAAGTATAAGGGACTTAACAGCAATAGGCTTATATATGGAAGAATTATTGAATACCCATCTTCGGAAACATACCTCAAAATTCTCAAATCCAAATATGTCTAGAATTCCAATTGATTTGAAGTCATCTTTGCCTTTGATTCTACTGTTAATTTTCTTAATAATCCAGGCAAAACACTGGGAATAAAGTGCCATGGCCATGGAATCCCTGCTATCCGCTGCCTGTGGGACAGATTAGATATATTAAGCACTCTGTGGGCACAAGTGAAAACCAGAAGCTTTGTTGCCCAATACCCTGTTCAGGGCCACAGAATCAGAGCAGACTGAGAAGGGGACCTGTGTTCTCAGAAGATTCAGAAGCCAGCAGCAGCAGCTGTGTGGCTCAGATCCAAATCCCACTTACAGCATCTAGGCCTGCTTGCAGAGGAATTAACAAAGCAAGAATCCCAAAGTTAAAGAGAGCCTACAATTCTGCCATTTTGTAGCCTGGAAATGTTATCCCAAGGTCCCTAGTGTCCTCATATGGCCCTTTACCTTCCACTATGGTTCCCCATCCCAAACTGTTTGATTTATCTTCTCTAGAAAGCATCTATAATCTTCCCTTTATTTCATAAAGTGACCTAGGAAAAAAACTAAGATTTACTTGTTGTATGTTGAGAGGTGTTAAGATCTCTTCTCCCCTGAGTATCATTGATCTCTGTGTCAAGGCATCAGTTAGCTGTGCTGAGTCCAACCCAAGTAACTCTGCAGATCTACCAAGAGCTGACAAAAAAGAAAAAGGAAATTTTAAAAAGATAAGCAAAATGGGGGCTGTATTTATAAAAGAAAGAACAGGAGGTTTCTTCTTTATGATGTGACTTAAGCCTGTACCAGCATAGCCTAGCAGGTGTAGGGAAAATGCAGCCTCAAGGCCACATGTAGTCCTCTAGGTCTTCAAGTGAGGCCTTTTGATTGAATTCAAACTTCAAGGAACAAATCCCCTTAATAAAATGACTGCAAAACTTGGACTCGGTCAAAAGACCACACCCAAGGATCTAGAAGGCCATGTGTGGCCTCAAGGCTGCAGGTTCCCCATGTCCGTATTTAAACAAGTAATATTCTTGAAATCATTTTCCTTGGAAATTATAGAACAGTGAAACAAGCAAGTATTAATATAGACTTATGCAATTATATTGGGTGAATGGAATACCTGAAAAAGCAAATTTCTCTTCTTTTGGTTAGAATTATAATTCTATCTGCTAAGACACAAGACTGATAGCTTGAAACAAGCTTAGAGATCATCTATTCAAAGTATCTCAGACTAAGAAAAATCTCAAACCAAAGAGGTTCAGTGAATTATCCAAGCATACAGGTAGTGAGGAACAGAGGCTTGTTTCAAATTCAAGTGTCTTAATGATTCTAAATCTAACCAAGTCACTTCCAAAAGATGACACTCAAAATGTAACCTTTTATTATAGAGGGCTAGTGTGGAAAGATATTGACTGGATAAACAACAGAGAATGTTTGGATCTTATTGAAAAGGCAGGCCATTATTTTAAATTGTTAAAAAAGAAAGATTCTTATGGAATCCTCTCCATAAATCATGCTAATTATTAAATGCGACTTACTAAACGTTCCCTCTAAAAAACCCTGTCCCAATAGTTAACACAGAAATGCCTAGGCTAAAGGTCATTTATGGGGTATTCACAGATTTAAGATGAAGAAATTGCTAGTCTCTTCCTTTAGGATAGAGGATATTCTTTAGTTTACATTTCCCTAAATACACATTTTACATATCAGAGAATTGAGATTTAGAGGGTTAAATAATTATATGATTAGTAAGAGGGTAAACTGGCTTAAAGACCAGGTCTTCTTATTCTTGTTTTTCTATTACAAATCCAGTAATATTTTCAGTAGCAAAACATACATGAAAGTCAAGTTCCTAGGTTGTTAAAAAAAAAAAAAGCAATCTCACCTGTTTTGAAAGAAACTTGTGCTCCACCAGCAGTGATGAATTCTATGTTTCCAAGATGTAAAATACCAGCAAGCAGTCTAAGAATTTCCCGAACTTCTTCTTTGCTGAACTGCATTACTTCCATTGCGGTCTAGAAGAAAAAAAATTCACTTATGGTACTTCTTACCCCATTAAACTAAAGAACTAGCAAAAGTGTCATAATGTGCATTGTGCACTGAGATCTATACATTAAGACAAAAGGCTGAGTTCTATCACTGTCATGAAGTGATTCATTCTTTAATCACAAATCTCAGGTACACAAAAAAGGTCAGATTAGACAATAGACAGGTCTACAGAGAGAAAACTATATAATGGCTAGAACACAAAGTGGTAAGTACATGTTATTTTTTTGGATTTTTAAAAAAAAATTTTCTGAGGACTATGTTAAGTTACTATAATGCAAAGTGGAAAGGCAGATGTTAATTTAAAAAAAACTCAAAGCACTAATAACATAAATGATAACAAAAACGTTATTTTTACTACACAGTATGAGTATCAAACAAACTCAGGCATACAGAACACCATTAACAAGTTCCAAGCATTCCTCAGGGGTTAAACTAAACAAAAAAGCAGCTAGAAGAAATAGAATTATTAGTCTCTAGACTTTTGTTCTTTGAGAAACAAATTAACAAGGTCACTGCCAGTAAAAGAAATTTCTATACCTCTTATAAGAACAAATACAAATAAATATAGATAGTTCTATTTCTCTAGATTGTAACTTGAATCATTCTAAGAAATTCATAAGGTGCTACTTTCATCATACATGGGGGCTAAAAACTGACAAATATGCCACAATGTTCAGGGGGAAAAGAAGGAGGTCAAGACACTGGAGCCAAAACATTTTTATAAATATTTTTTAGTAAACATCATTATTAGTAAACATATTTTACTAGACTAATTTAGGCAGAGCATACCAATGTAATAAAGTTTCATAAATCAAATAGTTATTTGGGGGCATAAATGGTTATATATTCTTAGTGAGTTACTAACTGCAAAGCTCCATTTTAAAAGTGCCCATGCAAATTAAAATTGGTCTAAAAAAATAAAAATGTTTTGTTGATATGAATTTAAGTCAGTGATGAAGAAAGTAGAACTCAAAATGCATGAGCAAACACAAATGAAAAGCATGATTCATAATCACCATATTTTAGGATGCCGACACTGGAAAATGAGTACAGAGTTGATAGACACTTTTATAAGTTGACATTTTAAAAAATCAGTGATTATGATTCATTAAAAACAAATAGGTACAAAGAAGTCTTCACTGAGTGCACAGCACTGCACAAGGCAATAATGTCTATAAAACTAATTTCAGTGGATATTTTTGATGAACTACAATTAATTCATAAACAATCAAACATTTATTAAGTGCCTAATTCTGTTCAATATCCTGTCAAAATAGGCTGAAATGTCCATATCAAAGGTTCACATATGAAATGTTCAAAGAAATTATTTTTGTTCAACAGATACATTTGATTATTATTTAAATATCTTTTTTTAATCAGATGTGCTAATATAATGCAAAAGGCTTTACAAAGTGTTATTAATATAAGACTAGAAAAGATGGGTGGAATCAGTATAGGGGAGTGGTAGAAGCCTGTATAATATGCTCTATTCCAAAAACTCCTCCGAAATGCACCAGAAAATGCACCAGAATTCTAATAGAGGAAATCTAAAAAGTATCACAGTGAGTCATTTGTACATCCCTACTGAGAGAGAGAGGGCTGTAGACCCTGGAAGCGGGCCTCTATAAGCACTCTAGCACCCACACCCAAGCTGTGCCTCAGAATGAGCCACCTCCTAATCCATAAGATGGGCACAGGTGCAAACCAGAAGCTTTGTTGCCCAATACCCTGTTCTGGACCACAGAATCAAGGAAGACTGAGGAGGGGACCTGTGTTCTCAGGTAGGGTGGCCCTGGGGGTGTACCAAGAAGGGAGAAGATTCAGAAGCCAGCAGCAGCAGCTGTGTGGTTCAGACCCAAATCTCACTTACAGCACCTAGGCCTACTTGCAAAGGAATTAACAAAGCAAGAATCCCAGAGTAAAAGAGAGCCTACAATTCTGCCATTTTGAACCAAGAAAGCTTTCCAGTAGACTTATAGGGACTGAGTCCAATTCTTGCACAGACACAAACACAGGTCATAAAATTGGAGAGCTCTGATCAGGAAGTGGGGAGAGGGAATGGGGAGAAGAAGGGGAGGAGAGAAACATTCAGATTCTGACCTTGGTCAGACCACTTTGGCAGCACTGAAAGCTGGCAGGTCCCCAGTCTTAATACCCCAAGAAAATAGTAAGAGGACTAGTCCAGACCTTCCTTCCAGAAGTGTAGCAGAGCCCAACCCTAACATCAAGTCTAAGGTCAGAAAGTAGGCTCGAAGAATGGGCAAAACAAATAAAAAAACTCCACAACAAAAAGAGGGTGGAAGGGATGCTCAAGACACAAACATAGAAGAAAAGAATCTACAAGTAGTGTGCCTCAGAGCAAAACACAGTTTGGGCACAAAAGCAATTAGAAAACCTGGAAGAGATGAAGCAAGAATTAAAAGATTTTAAATGTTTGTATAAAGGGACTAAGAGTGCTTAAAAAAAAAAAGGAAAATAAATGAAAGCTGTGGAAGAAAAAACCGGAAAGGGAATTAACAACTTGGCAAAAGTGGTAGTATAAACCCTTGCCCAAAGAACCAATTCCCTGAAAATTAGAATGAACTAAATGGAACTCTATGAGGCAACAAGAAATATTACAACAAAAGCCAAAAGACTGAAAAAGGAATGGAAGAAAACCCAAGATTATCTCATAAAAAAAAATCAAATTACCTAGAAAACAGATTGAGAAAAAAAATTTAAGAATCATTAGGATATATCGACACCATGATAAAAAAAAAAAAAAAAGAAACTGGATACCATATTTTAAGAAAACTGCCATCTCTCAGAACCAGAGGACAAAGTGAAAACAGAAAGGAGCTATGGTTACCTGCTAAAAGAAACTCTCCAAAAAAACATGAGAGCTAGTATCCAAAGAACCCAAGACAAAGAAAAATTACTAGAAATAGTAGTAGCTAGAAACGAAGAATTCAAATGCCAAAGAGTAACAGTCAGAATTACAATTTAGTAGTCACTGCTATAAAGAAATGGGGAATTTGGAATATGAGACTACAGAAGGCAAAGGATATACGTTTATAGACAAGAATAACTTACACATAAGAAATGAATATAACACTACAGAGGAAATGAACTTTTAATGAAATAGCATACTTCTAAGATTCATGATGTAAAAGACCAAAAACTGTGGAGATACTCTGAAGTTCAAAAACAGAAGTGAAGAGAAAAATGAAAAGGTAAATATGAATGAACAAGTACAAAGGGATAGACATGAATAAACTGCTTATATTAAAACACGAGGAGAGTTGATATATGTGTCCCCTCTGATCTCTTATCATCATCAGGGGTCACAGGAGTGGTTCTGTTATGTCCTGAATGGAAAGAGAGGGGATAAAAGGAGTACATTTATGATGGGGATGAGTGAGAAAGAGAGAAAGTCAGGGAAAATTAATTCACATACTCAAGGCATTTAAGTAGATATCTATATCAAGGTGAAGGGGAATGGCTGACAACTGTACCTCATTCTTAACTGAACACACAATTAGGTGGAAACAGAAGTTAATTTCATGAATTAAAACAGAGTTGAGGGAAAGGCGAGAAAGGAAAAGGGAAGATTACAAGGAGGGCAAATTTTGGGAAGGATTGATCCTAAGCAGAATAAATTCTAATGAGGTGCAAAAATATTTACAATTCCTCTTGACAAAAGATAGGAATTTGAGGAATTATGGGATATAAATGGGATTGAAAACTATTGTACAGAACTCTTACAGCTTAATGTCAACTATCATTCCAGAGAATTTAACCTCCTGATAGAGAAGTGAAAGACTCAGAAAGCAAAATGAGGTGAAATGCTTTTTTTGGATGTGGACAATGTAGAAATGTTTTGGTTGAATATACATACTTGTAATGGGTTTTGTTTTTCTTGTATTCTCAAATTTTGGAGAAGGGGTGTCAAGAGGGAGTAACAAGGGTGAATAAAAACAGAATCCTGAGGAATTAAACAAGTTTTAAAAAAAATAGAGTGGGGGCGGCTAGGTGTCGCAGTGAATAGAGCGTCGGCCCTGGAGTCAGTCGGCCCTGGAGTCAGAAGGACCTGAGTTCGGAGCCGGCCTTCGACACTTAATCCGCACAAACAAAAACCTAGCCGTGTAACCTGGGGCAAGTTACTTAACCCCAATTGCCCTAAAGGGGCGACTAGCGGGCGCAGTGAGTAAGAGCGCCGGCCTCGGAGTTGGGATGACCCGAGATCAGATCCGGCCTCAGAAAATGAGTACCCACGCATAAGTAATGACTAGCCGTGTAACCTTGAGCAAGTTACTTAACCCCAATTGCTTTAAAAAAAAATAGAGTGCCATATACTAGCTGTTTTTATTATTATTTTGTCTGTGGTACTTATATTTCTCAAACAGATAACACTTCTTTGTTTAATTTGATAAAAATTTTGAGAACTAAATTATTTAGAGGAAAAAACAAAACTCCCACCAATGGCTTAGACAGGCAATGTTAGATAAATCATAGTCTAGAAGAGGTTTCTTCTTAGGATATTATGTTATTCAATATTTTAGGCTCCTTTTGTCAACTAAGAATAAGTAATTTATTTATAATTCCACTGAAACTTGGCATTGTCAGGAAGACAGTGCTCTGCTTGCTGTAATATGCACTCTAGTGGTCACAGAGAAAATTGGTTACTTGGATCAAAGTGAAAAGAAAAGACCGGGTTGAAATTAAGATGGCATTACATTTACAGAACAACCTGTCTTTCAGATCAGAGGTGTCAAACACACAGTAATACCTACAGCACTGTCAAGTGCATGGTCCGAACAGATTAAAATACAATCAGGAAATATCAAAATACAATAAAACATAAATAACATTACATTTTAAAACTTACTATGTGACCCACAGGGACTCATATGTAAGGAATAGTGGTCCCTCATTACTATTTGAGTTCCATACCCCTGCTTTAGAGCAAAACATTTTTCTTTGGTCATATGAAAAAAGTAAAATGAGTATATGAAAATATCATTTCCTCATGTAGCTAACAGAGCAACCTAACCCTTTTACTTAGAAGATCTTAGATTTAGAGCCAGAAGGAACCTAACAGGCACAGGTTTCTTCTTTTACTCTGGGGGAAACTGGGGCACAAGGTGGTGATGTGACTCACCTATGGTCATGCATAGCTAGCATTTATTTATATTCTTTTCTTTAAATCACCAAGAGACCTGGTTTCCATAATTCTTCTCAAAGTCAGATCTTTTACAAAAAGACAGAAGTAAGGGGACTAGTAAGAACCCTATCTATGACACAACACTAGAAGCATAAATGAAAATAGAAAGATACAATTAAAGAGCATCTAGAACATACTAGATCATCATCTCCTTATCAGAGTCTGGTGATATACATTCTAGAATATTTAAGAAACAGGAAGGTATCACCCTAGGAGGACTAGCCAATAGTCTTGAAAAACCATGAAAGATAGGATGTTTCTTCGGAAAATTAGGGGAGGAGTGGGGATACCAAAGGGTAGGGGAAAACCTATGATTTCATCTAAATAGGAAATTTCCAGTGAAGAAATTCATCCATAATCAGTCTACAAATTTGTCATCTCAGAGTTGCTTGTGGTGCTGAAAAGTTAAAATGGCCATGTCAGTAGAAGAACCTGAACCCAGGGTTTCCTGATTTCAAGGCTGGTTCTCTATACAATAAAAGCATGCTGCCTCTTCCTGAGGTTTACAAAGAGTAAGGGCTGTGCTTAGGGAAACAAAGGATGATCCAGGAAATTAAAGCTCAATGAACTTAGGGTCCAAACCAAGGTAGAGAAAAAAAGTCATTTACAAACATTCAGAAGACTTTAAGATGCAAGCAACAATGGCTTGTTGAGGGACATCTGTCAGTTGAATTTAATTTTATTCTGATTGAACAACAGTAATAGTGACAAGAAGATGACATCATAAAATGGAAAAACAAAGAAGTACTGTATTTAGTCAGAAGATCTGGGTTCCAATTTCAGCTCTGTCACATAAGTTAGAGATATCACTTATCTTCACTGGGCTTCAATTTCCCAAAGTGTAAAATGAGGGGCTGGATAGGGCAACTCTAAGATCCATTCCATTTCTAAAACTATGATCCTATACACCTCTGCAAGGTTTTTGATTCCACTTCCAAAATTCTTAATGATAAATCCCCAAGAAAAGTACCATACCACAAAAACTTGTTTGAAGGCTAAATATAAACTGATCAATTTTTAGGCCACAATCTGAGTGATTTTTCTAGTGATCTTATATAGAGAACAGTTCTTAGTTAATCTATTATATTGATAATTATGATACCTAGGATTCATATAGTATCTTAAGGTTTGTGATTTACACAGATAAAAATTTAGCTGACAACAGCCCTGTGAGGTGCTATTATAATCATTCCTATTTTACAGACAAGGAAACAGGCTGATAGAGTGAAATTGACTTGCCTAAGGTCTATAATCAAAGTGATTTTCTAAAGTGATTCATTATTCTCTTGGATAATGGACTGAGATGATTTTAATAAGATTTGCTATCTATAGATATTACTGAATTAGTGGAGGGTCATTAAGAATGATTTTTCAGAAGATTGCTTTATAACAAAAACTTTCTGAAACCTAAGTAATGAAACTCTTTTAGCTGAATCTGATTAAGTGCTCAAGTTTTGCTCCACAGCAGATATTTTACTGAATACACAACTGTCTACAGTATATGAGAGAGTTGAAATTAGTCTTCTAACAAAATCCAATGCCTTCTGGAAGACTGGTATCAAGTTCAAAAACTGCACTGAACAATTAAAAGGAATTTAAATATGAGAGCATAAAACCTAAAAGGACCAAAAACAAAAAACATAAACCCCTAATAGGATAAAGCTAAATATGCACCAGTAATACTATGTTTCCTTGATAAACATTCTGCTGGTAAATCATATTGTCTACAAATTTTACATTATTCAGAGTTCTGTTAAAGTAGTGTGGCCAATTTTGATCACTTTTTTTTTTTTTGAGGGTGGAGGCAAATCAATTGGGGTTGACTTGTCCAAAGTCAAACTGCTAGTAAGTGTCAAATGTCCAAGGCTGGATTTGAACTCAGGTCCTTCACCAGGGCCACTCTATTCACTGTGCCACCTAGCTGCTCCTTTGATCACCAAATTTTAAGAGGGGGAGGAACCAGGAATGTTTCAGATAAGGGTGGCAAAGACTAAAAAATAGAAAAGGGGTTCCTATAAGGAAAAGTTAAAGAAGAGTCTTATTTAAGCTGGAGAAGAAGAGTTCTAATAAAAAGTTTATATTCAACGTATTCATCACTTGTTCTCTGTTTAGGTATAATTGGAACATAAATTAACATAAAAACATGATAATTACCCATAAAAGGTAAATGACTGTGCCTACAATAAACTGTATATGAGTGGGATACAGGAAGCAATTTGAGCTTAAAATAAAAGGGATAAGGACTGGAAATTTGATTTTAATGATATAGGGAACTCCTGGATCAAGAAACTCTACCCAAGTAAGTGGACAAGGCAAGTTTTCTGTGACAATCTTAGAAAGCTGCCTTGGGCACTGAGTTTAAATAACTTGTCCACGGTTACACAGCCAAGTATATGTCAGAAGTGAGACCTGAACTCCAGTCTTCCTGATGCTGAGGCCACCTCTCCATCCTCTCTACCACACTGTCTCTCTCCAAGTTAAAGGGAAAGGAGAAATTTCAGTAACAACTTTTTGGACTACCAAGATGAGAAAACACTGAAATGAACTGAAATACGGTTTTTATGGCTAGCAATCTTCAATTTAAAAATGAACATGCTTGTCCAGAGGGGTGTAAGAATTCCTTCTTCAGTATGGTATTTTGGAAAGAGCACTGGTCTCCTATCAGAAGATTCAAGTCCAAGCTTCACCACTCATTAACCCTGTGACAAGAATCACTTCACTTCTTTGTGAATTAGTTCTCTCCTTCAGAAAGAAGAGGAACTACTTGTGCAACCTAACTGGTTGTAAGGAAAACACATTGTCAATTGCAAAAGAACTATGTAAATATGAGTATTATTATTAAACATCATCTCTCAAGATTCTTTTGGTTCTTGCTTTTAAGGTCAGGTTACCCAATCCTTGAAGGCAAAATTTCAAAAAAGGGAAATACCTGTCTTTGAATGTTTGTTGATTTATCTAGTCATTATTTCAGTTTTTACTTAGATAACTGACAGTACACTGTACCAGAAAGTTAAAAAGTTAACTCCTATTTGGAAAGTAACTTACAATGACATCCTTGAAGGATTCTTTATCATTGATTGTCGAGTCTGCTACACACCCAGATTGATTCAAGTAGTGGTAATTTTCTGGCACAGATAAATAAAATTCTTCTGCAACATAAAAAGAGAGAAAAATATAAGTCCACAATTTTTTTGTTACTCAGATGATTAGCTTAGGGAACAACACAACATAAAACGTTTTCCACCAGCAATTAAAAAGAGAACGAAGTATACCTCACTGCCATCTCCCCTCATGGGAAAAAAACATTTATGTTAAATGTATGTGTGTGTGTTTTTTGTTGTTGTTGTTGTTAAGAAACCAGTGGTTATTTTCCATCAGCATTTTTCCAATACTATTAGAGCATCTGGGTTTTAAGATCACTCTGTAGTAGTTCCTACACACTCAGTGGACTGAGCAGTAGGAGCCGCCGACTAGTCCTCAGTAGCTGGCTGAGCACTCCAATCTTCGGTGGGGAACTGCTGAATGGGCACAGATGGCACCTGTACTCCCTCAGACCAATCAGCCGCCTCTGATTGAGTAGCAGTGAATTCTGGGGCAGGTGCAGTCCATTCATCCTGAAACTCCTCCTTTGTCACTGCCTTCTCAGCTGTGGCCTGCTCTTCCTTTTCAATCTCCTCTGGATCCCTACAGAAGTAAAGATCAGGCATAACCTCCCATGGGTGTTCCTGGGAGATGGTACCACGCATCTGCAGGATTTCATGGGCCAGCATCCACCACAATCAGACCCACAGAGTGAGCTCCCTTGTTGTTACATGGAATGGCAATGTCCACATAGCGAAGTGGGGAGTCTGTGTTGCACAGGGCAGTGGTTGGGAGGTTAACATATGATGCTTCAGTCAGAGGCTGGTGATCTGCCCGAGGATCAGTGGCCACCAAGAGGTGAGGCTCCCTGAAAGCTGCCTGGATCTGGTTGGTGAAGGTGCCCAGTGTGAAACGTCCAGCAATAGGTGTGGCACCAATGGCACCAGCGAATTTCAGAACAGCTCTCTGGCCAGTGTTCCTGGATGAGATGACACTAACATCAGCTGGGTTTTCAGTAGCAACAATGGCACGAGCTGCCAGCAGAAGTCTTCCCAAGTTCTC
Organism: Gymnobelideus leadbeateri; assembly: GCA_011680675.1. Classification (NCBI taxonomy): domain Eukaryota; kingdom Metazoa; phylum Chordata; class Mammalia; order Diprotodontia; family Petauridae; genus Gymnobelideus; species Gymnobelideus leadbeateri. Next base: position 629,525 of record WOXC01003873.1, read on the forward strand.
TTCAAATTAGTGATGTAGATGCCATCCTCTTTCTCTTGTAGATATACTGTTCCATCTGGAAGTCCAGATTGGTGCCACCCAGAGGGGTTCCTGCAGCCAGGAACTTGAGGACATCTTCCTCCTTCATCTGCAGGACATCCAGGGCTCCAGACACTGTGGAAGTTTCCCTTTAAAGTTACGGCGGAAACCAAGAACAATGCCATATGGAACCCTCTTCGGGGCAGCGCGGAAAGGCTAAGTGTGTTTTTATATATCAGGGGGTGAAACACGTTAATAAGTGCAGTACTACAAGCACCAGGCACTATACTGGCTGGGGATACAAAGGAAAAATGAAACAGTTCTTGGCCTCAAGAAGCTTATATTCTACTAAGGGAAAGAAACTGTATACAGGAAAGAAATCAAAATATAAAAGACATATCAAGAAAGTACTGGGGAAATGCTGTAAGCAGCTATAGGGAAGAAGGGAACAGGGAAAAGTTTTTGGTAAGAGGTGACATGGAAGCTAGGCTTTGAAAGAGGCTAGTGATTTTAGAGGTGCAGGTACATTCAAGGCACTGGGCAGAGCCTAAGCAGTGACCTGGAGATGTAACACATAATATCCTAATGGGGGAACAGTAAGCAGGCCAATTTAGCTGAACTGTGGAGTGCATAAAGGAAAATCAGCAATAACCACAGACATGGAGACTGAAGATGAATCATACAGGACTTTAAAAGTCAAACAGTGGTGAAAAATACCTGAGGCAAGGAGCCTCAGAAGAATTAGTAGAACTTCTAGGGCAGCAGAGTTATATAGTATGTGTTATATAGTATATAACATAGTATATATATATATATGTATATGTATATGTATATGTATATGTATATGTATATGTATATGTATATGTATATGTATATGTATATGTATATGTATGTGAGTGTGTGTGTGTGTATGTATGTTTGTTATATAGTATATAATTCTGGCAACTATGTGCAGGATGCATTTGAGAGGGGAGAGACTAGAAGACAGGAAAGCAATCAGGAAACTCTTGCCATAGTACATGTGAGAGGAAATGAACACTTGAATTAGAGAAGTTGTAGTTTGGTATGACTGGAGAGACAGATGGAGGAAAGACAGTGTAGCAGTATCTGGTTAGCGATGAGGCAGGGTGGAAGGAGGAGCTGAGGATGACTCCAAGATTGTGAGGGCAGCTAGGTGGCGCCATAGTGTACAGAGTGCTAGGCCTGGAGTCCGGAAGACTCATCTTCCTGAGTTCAAATCTGACCTCAGACACTTATTAGGTGTGATATCCTAGGCAAGTCACTTTACTCTATCTGCCTCAGTTTCTTCATCTATGAAAGGAGCTAGAGAAGGAAATGGCAAACCACTCCAGTATCTTTGCCGTGAAAACCCCAAATGGGGGATACAACTGAAAACAACTGAACAATAACAACAACCATGGTTATAAAATTAGGTGATTAGAAAGGTATTGGCTCCTTTAACAAAGATAGCTGTTGGTTTCAGGTCCCCTATCACCTACCATCTGGGTGACACTGGGCAGGTTACTTCTCCAAACCTGGTATTTCTTAAAAATCTATCACTTCTTTCAAAGTTCAACCTTCTATATGAAGCCTTTCCTGTCTCCCCTGATGATAATTAATATCTCTCCCCCATCCCAACCCACCTCACCAAAACACACACACACACACACACACACACACACACACACACACACACACACCCTCCCTTGTGTCCCCAAATAAAATATATGCACTTGATTCCCAGGGGCTCAGATAGTGCTTGGTGCAGGCACTTAATGGATGCTGTTATCTATTGATATTGACAATACTTCACATACAGTGCTGTTGTGAGGTACGAAAATGTTTTACAACTGAAAAACACTAAGTAAATGTCAGCTTTTATTATTAGAAAATAACAAATGGTATGCCCATTAATTAGAGAGTTTCTTTCGCTCCTGTAAACATTGGAAAGCATTATTATTCATGTGTTATACAAAAAAACCCAAACACACCCAAAACCAATTTAAAGGCTTTTCTTTTCAGAAACATCCTCTGAATTAGAGATGTACAAGAAAAAAGCCAAAAGCCAAGGAGATTCCAGATTTTCGGTCTTCTTCTCTCTACATTATTTGGCAATGCGGTAAATTCAGTTTTCCATTTATTTTGAAACCCCTAACCTACCAACACATTCCATAAAGCTTTCTCCATAGTTCTTCTATGATTTTTTTAATTGGAAAATAGATTACAAACACATGTGTACCTACTGTTTCTGCCACTCACCTTTCTCTTCATTCTCTAGTCCTGCCAGCAGTGCATAGAATATGTGATAATTCCTTTCCCCAGGATTCTGTCTTACCACTCGGTTCTGTGGGAATATATAAAATTTACACTGTTTTTCTATTGTTAATTTACATAAACCGACAATCTTTAAAAAAAAACACCACCACCAAAAAAAGCAAGCTGAACAAAAAACAAGCTTACTTTTTCTAATAAATCTTCATTTTGAAAGAAATTTCAAGTCAAGGAAAAAAAAAAGAATTTTAAATCTTCTGTTTTTTATTTTCCTTCAATGCAGTCTGCCTGATAAGTTATTTGTGTTGCCAGAACACAAATGAATCTAAAATAAGACTATCTCATCCAGAAGTAATTACAAACATGCTAAATACTAGAAAATTAAAAGTCAAATTACGGGACAATAGATTTCAACCACCTATGTTTTTATGGTTAATTATGAGCACAGAGTTTAAGATAATGACACCAGCTACCAGAGCTTTCCAAAGAACAATTTGTTCTTAAACAGGTGCACTAATTAAGGAATTCAATTCTGATTACTCTTGAATCATCCATTTAAAGCAGATCCAGGAAGATAATGTTTCTCTTTCTTCTTTCCCTCCATCCCTGTAACAATCCAGCATCAGCAGCAGATCCTTCCTACTTATCAAGGTTAAATAGAGAAGAAATGAAAAAAAGAAAACAGGATACAATCTACAATTCTTCCTCCTTGAATATTTCCTTTCTCACAGATGTTCAGCTGAATAAACTTCCCAAAGCGACTGGAGTTGTTGTTGTAAACAGTCTTTGCATTACCAAAAGCTTCCATAATTGGGCTGTGAAATGAGAGGGTAGCAAAAAGGGTTAATTAGGAACAGAGTAAAAACAATAAAATCATATCCCCCCAAATTTCATCCCTACAGAAACCAGGAATAAATAATACCCACACACAGGTGCTACATCCTTTATTCTTTAGCCAAACCTCGAACTTTCCTTGGCATGGCAATTATTTGTTTTTTTTCTTTTTTGGTATGGATCTATGATGCCAGTATTAAGGAATTCTTCATATGGAAATTCCCTCCACTAATACTGACAACTTGCTTGTGCCCTAGTCTTAGAGAGCTGTGTAGGGAACCCAGAGGTGACACGGTGACACTGATGGTACGTGTCAGAAGTAAGGCCTAGAGCAAGGTTTTCTACCTCCAAAGAGAATACTCTGTACAATATACTACTATGTTGCCTTTCAGTGAATTTTCTCATTTTGAAAAATACGGTAATTAAACAGCATTTATAATGAGAATTATTGTGATTAAGAAGTCATTATTATTTGAACACTTAAGAAAAATCCAAAATGGACAGCTTATTTCTGTGTAAATTTGCATACCTAGTTCATGAAAAAAACAACAGAGAACACAAATTTTTAAATAAAAATTGACAGTATAAATCACCTGTAAAATTCTGATATGAACTGCTATAAGATACCTCACTGTTGATACCGCTAAACTAATATAATTTATTTCTTTATATATCCAATAAGTATTCTATGACATGTTGACTATCTCCTCCCATGTTAGAAATCACAGTATAGCATACAAAATAAGCTTACAAAAATATAAATATGTATATATATATGCACCACAAAGTATAATGGTAAGGTACAGCAGAATAAAATCCAAGAATATTACTAGCTTGGGGGATCTGCAAAGTCTCTGTGAAGGAGACAGGATAAGTAGGAATTATATATGTAGAGTATTAGTCATTATATTTATATAGACATATATATAGACATATGTATGCACGTGCTTATGTATATGTACAGTATTAGTCATTATATTTATATATAGACATGTGTGTACGTGTATGTACATACATGTATACATGCATGCAGTCAGTAAGTACATTTGTTTTGCTTATTTGTTTATGAATATCTGTTACAAGGAATTTGCTGTTCTTTTCTTCGTTTTTACCAATATGGTGGGAGATGGATGTGAAAGGAAATACATTTCTGTTCATTTTTTTTTTAATTAAAAAACAAAGGAGAGTAGGGGAGCTTCAGATGTGCAAGGTTGACAACACTTTCAGATGACATCCCTATACTGTTATTGCTAAGACCTCTTAAGGTCTTAGCTTCCAATTCATGTGGTATATGATTATAAAAATCTGTCTTTCTGCTAATGTGTACCAGTATCTTCTTCATATAGTTGGTTGCTCAATGACTGCAATTTTTTGCTTGTTATATCTAGCTTATTCTACTTGAAACATTAAAGGAAACATGTTGGTAGTTCATACAGCAGCTGGGTTTAGGAGACAACTCTCAAAATTGTTAAGAGCTTAAGAAATACCTGCTTTCAAGAATAGCTTGTTCCACACAGGCTGTCTTTTCTTTTATTGATAACTCCAAAGAGTGTTGGCTGATGGCAGACAGGAACTTGAGGATCAGCTTGGTGCTCTCCGTTTTACCTGCCCCACTTTCACCACTGAAGCACATAATAAATATAAGGAAAGATATTAGCTATACTAACCATCATAAAAAGTTAGGGTAATTACTGTAATATAATAGCGCTAAGTAGCAAAACACTTATTTCTGCAGCTAGCAACATAGTTCCTGTCATTCTTTATATTCTCTTTTATGGTTAACAAATTAAAGTTGCTATCTTAATAACGAAAAGTATAATACTACATAAGTTGCATCATATAAAAAACAAAAATTATCCCCCCCACACCCCTCCCTCTGGGGTGGCCAAACACATGTCTATACAAATACTATTTGGGAACTTTGGGAAATAAAGTATAAACGATGATTGAGGAAGGAAGGAAGGAAGGGAGGAAGGGAGGAAGGAAGGAAGGAAGGAAGGAAGGAAGGAAGGAAGGAAGGAAGGGAGGGAGGGAGGGAGGGGAGGAGGGAGGAGGGAGGGAGGAAGGAAGGAAGGAAGGAAGGAAGGAAGGAAGGAAGGAAGGAAGGAAGGAAGGAAGGAAGGAAGGAAGGAAGAAAAAGCCTTCAGAATGATTCAAAGTGTGAGCAATGTCAAATTGTTTTAAGAAATTAACTCTGGGGCAGCTGAGTGGGGCAGTGGATAGAGTACTGACCGACCCTTGAGCCAGGAGGATCTGAGTTCAAATCTGATCTCAGAAACTTGATACTTACTAACTGCGCAAGTCACAAGTCACTGGGCAAGTCACTCAAACCCATTGCCTCACTGCCCCCACCTCCCCGCAGCAAATTAACTCCACAGAGAACACTAATATGAAAGTAGACCAGAAGGGTCTTCTATCTATCTTTATTAATCTTCCTATTCTCCATTCTCTCACTTGCTCCCCATGAAACAGTTTCTTAAGCCCAAGGAATAGGAAGGAGACAGGGAAAATTTTGGAATAGGAAAGAGAAAGCAGGGCTGGCCTTAACTGATGAATGGTATCTCAATCTCAATCAGTACACTCCAGAAATCAATTCTCAGCTGAACCTTTTCCTTTAAAAGTACTCCCCTACTAGGGCCGGCTAGGTGGTGCAGTAAGAGCACTGGCCCTGGAGTCGGGATGACCTGGGATCGATTCCTTCTTTGACTACCCAGTTAAAAAGTGCAAATAAGTTTGTTAGCTACATCTTTCTATCAAAAGTTGTAGTAGAGGGGCGGCTAGGTGGTGCAGTGAGTAGAGCACCGGCCCTGGAGTCAGGAGGACCTGAGTACAAATCTGGTCTCAGACACTTAACACATAAACTAGCTGTGTGACCTTGGGCAAGTCACTTAACCCTACCTGCTCTCCAAAAAAAAAAAAAAGCTGCAGTAGAGTCAAGAGCAGTCTGGGTTGTTTGCTGGTTTTAAACCCTTCTGCATTATTACCAGTCTCAACCTCTTCTAGCACAGGAAATATATTGTTCAGTGGCTAGTGATTTCTCAACAGAACTTCCAACACAAGGATGTGTTGTTCTATTATGTATGACTCTTCCTGATCCCATTTAGGGTTTTCTTGTCAAAAAATACTGAAGTGGTTTGTCATTTCCTTCTTTGGCTCTGAGGCAGAGGGTTAAGTGAGTGCCCAGGGTCACACAGATAGTAAGTATCTGAGGCTGGATTTGAACTCAGGTCTTCCTGACTCTAGGCCCAGTGTTCTATCCACTGATAGAGCTGCCCCAGCAACACAAACATATGGTTTTTGACAACTAAGTCAATTCTGGCCCTTCCTAATTATCTCTGAAAATAAGAGTAATCCTGATAGAACCTGTGTCACACTTGGGATCAGAAATGGCGATCAACATCTCTCTAGTCTTCATGCCTCAGAGAGGAAAAGCCTCCAAGAACAATAAAGATAACCATTGGGGCAATTCATAGGATAGATAATACTCTGCTGCTTACCTCAAGATTCACTAGTTAAGCAGAGCCTTGCTACATATGAATACATCACAGGTCACCTTGGGGGGATGGAGAAGGAAGGCAATACCCAAAATGTTTAAAAAGTGGGAAAAGAGAGTAAGGGGGAGAAGCACTCCATTGTAGAAGCCAGTCTGTCTGAGCTCTAACTTTTCACTTAATGAGACTGTTAAATGTTCTTTCATTTTAATCATGAATGTACTTCTCTGAATACATGCTGTATCCCCTAAACAGAATACAAATTCCTTGAGGAAAAGGACTGTTTCATTTTGGGTTTTGTATCCCCAGTACAGGTGAAATTCAAGTCATTTTATCTTTCTGGGCCTCAGTTTACTCATCTGCAACATCAAGGCACTGTTTACTGTCCCTAATCGCTTTTTGTAAAGTCTAGGATACACAGCAGGCATGTGAGAAATAAGGTGAAATAAAGGATGCTTTTAAAGTAACAAAACTGAGTAAATCCACAAGAGGGCACTTTATGCTCAACAAAATCTAAATGGAAACTACAGTTTATTCCCATTTTAAAAGATTGGGGCTTTTTTTCTTCTCAAAGAAAAAACTTTAGCAAAAATTCAAAAAGAAAATTTGTATTAAATGAGTAAAATATTCTAATTTAAAATCTCTTCTGAGTCTGAAAGTTTTCTAGCTTTATCTAGATAAAATGATGATGTTCACACTTGCATCATACAACAGAAGTTTTCCATGGTTGTTCTACAGTGCAGTATTTTAATTATACATGAATACACACAATAATCTCATTCTAATTTTCCCTCTAGAATCCCAAAGCTACTCTGTCAGACAGATTTGTAGCCTTTTACTTTTATTCCTACTGAAATTAATAATGAGTTATTTAAGTATTTGATAAGCCAAGAAACTGAAATAAAACTGTAGTACAGAACTGGACCTATAGTCAGGAAGCGCTTGTTAAATTTATTTATTTATTGATTGATTGTTGATTGGTTGATTGCCTTTTGGAGGGCATTTGGGGTTAAGTAACTTGCCCAAGGTCACACAGCTAGGTTTTTTTGTTTGTGTGTGCATTAAGTGTCTGAGGCCGGATCCGAACTCAGGTCCTTCTGACTCCAGGGCCGACACTCTACTCACTGCGCCACCTAGCCGCCCCCGCTTGTTAAATTTAAAATCCCTGTTTTGTTACTTGTGTGGCCTTGGCTACTTACACTCTCTTGACTTAGTGTGCCTAATTAAGACAGCTAAGTCCTACTGTAAGTCGGGACAGAGTGGCTAGGCTTGGATTCTGGAAGAACCACTTTTGACTTTTGCTTCAGATACTTTACTACCTGTGTGACCATGGGTAAGTCACTTAACTCTTCAGCCTCAGTTTCCTCATCTGTAAAATGAGGATAAAGATAGCAGGTGTTGCTTGCCTGTCTTAAAACTCATCTAGAAGTAAAACAGATCTCTATCAATTCTTTCACAAGTCTCCTTTAAGCAAAAGTTCCCTGACTCTTTCATCAAGCACTTTGGACTCCACAGGAGAAGTTCACTCTAACACTATGAAATGGGATTTAGTACAGGGCAAGAGCTACCTTGAACCTGAGCCAAAGGGTCTTGGTTGCTTGTGGACCCTGAGGACAGAATTAGCATAAGGCTCCAACATAAATAACTGAAATTAAACTTTTGTGGCAATAAGATACAATAAAAGAGAAGAAACTTAGATTTGGCCAGGGGGTAGAAGGTTGGTGGGGAGTGGGGGCTGTAAGAAGAGGCTGTGGTTAGTTTTCAAAAGAGTTTCAAAAGTACTACAGGATTTTTAAGGAAATGCATTTTAATTACCTTCAAGCACAAGGAGCAAGTTACTTTTCAGGAAGTTTTCCAAGAGATCTGTCAGTTTGTTAGTAGTTTGTTTCACCAAAATAAGACCCTTTGAAGTTAACAGCATCCATTTTTAATACAACTTATATGCTAAAGTCTTTTTCTCCGCCCTCCTCTCCCTCAAGTAGATCTCATAATAATCATTAACAAACGCTTTTTTCAGTCTGTGATTTTCATTAGTAAACTTTTTTTTCATGGGAAATACAAAGTTGAGAGGCCACATAGATGGTACAAAGAAAGCTTGGTCATAAGAGTCCACATGATTTGGGCTTGAGTTTTGTTCCTGACACACACTGGCTACAGTGTAAGCCTGGGCAAACCAGTTTATCTCTCAGTGACCCCAGGCAAGGAATACTATAGTGTTGATATGCACTGGCTGAGGGAATTTCCTATCCATGAAACTTTTGTGCGTGTGCGTGTGGTGGTTCTGAAGGGGGAGGGTGGTTCTGAAGCTGACATATCATTGGCATAGAGCAGGCCTGGTGGGGATTCTTCCTCCACAGATACAGATTGACAACTATACTGAAACTAGTCTTAGAAAATTGCCCAGGACATTGAAAAGTTAATGGATTTAACCTCAGATTCACTTAGACTGTGTTGGTTTTGAACTCAGGTCTTTGTGACTATTAAGTCACTTCACTAAACAGATCTGCCCTTTAAACTTCAGAATTGTGTTTAAGTCTGGTTATTAGAGATTCTGAAACCACAGAGTCCTATTTAGGGAGGTGTTATTGCATTGTTGAGACACTTTGACCAAATCCTTAAATACATGCCATTTACTACCAAGGCAGCAAAACAGAAGGAGTTAAGGGCAACACTGTTTAGTAATAAAAAGAGGGGTTAGATTGCAAGTATATGGCTCTAAACAACTTGTTTTATTGAGCTGGTTTCACTAGATGAAAAAAGATGAGAGGAAGTTTCATGGATGAGACAGGAGAAATGGAAATAGTCAAATTAATATGTATTAATAAAGGTATTTGGCAATCCCTGAGTGCCAAATGGCTTTCATTCTGTTTTCGTGCCTGGGCATAGTAAAGGCTGCCAAAAAATCAATAAGAGATTAGTGTATGTATGAAGGCAGAAGCTGGCTCTCTAAGTGTGAAACACTTTCAACTTGGAAGTGCTAGGGGAATAACAGTATTGAAGAGAGCAATTGGAATACTATTCAAATCCTCATAAAATTAAAGAGCAATTAAAGTCCAACAATGGAAGAAATAACTAACAAGTTGTAGGTGATTCTTTCCAAATGAGCTCCCAAAAGATAGATACAATTTTCAAGTCTGGCAAAAACATATTATCAAACTGTTCAAAAAGGCATGCCCAAGTTTTAAAAAGAAAAAAAAAAGGCATTTATAATGAAAGTAAGTAGTCATTCAAAAGGCAACAAACAGTACGTGGGTGTAAAATATTTTTTCCATTAAATTATTCTAAGAAGTATATAAGCAAAGCATGTTTTCTTTCACAGGATAATTGGAGCATGTGGTGACATTGCATCCTCAGAGACCAAATAATTAAAGAGGTTTAAGGGGAAATATACAAGTGGTATTTTTTGGCTAACTTCATTTCATTCTTTCCTGTCAATCCTTCCCCTATTGCCCCACACCCCCAAATCTTTGGCCCTTTTCCCTAGTCTCCATTACGATGATGCTCTCGCATTATTCTGTACAAGCAGAATCATGAATTATTAAAATCACATCCATTACCTGATGAGAACACACTGGTTGTCATGACGTTTCCATAGACAGCGGTAACATTCATTAGCAACTGCAAAGATGTGAGGTGAAATCTCCCCCATGTGGTGCCTGCTGTAGTGCTCCATGGTGGATTGGTCATACAGGCCAGGAATGGTCTTGTAAGGATTCACCGAAGCAATAATGGAACCAATATAGGTCTGTAAATACATACAGAGGAGAAACACAATGATTCACTGGCTTACAAGCAGCAACATGAGCCATCAAAAACTTGTGCTCTCCCTTCTTGAAATTGTCTCATAAAACACAGAATGAGGTGATATGTGTAAACCACTGAACAAACTCTAAAGCATTATATAAACTCTAGGCATTACTATGAGAAAAGTCAACTAGGGAAGAATTTAACCCAAAGCAGTTCTATATAAATTCTAACGTAGCATGTCCCCACTATCAAAGAGGGATATAGCCTGAATGCACATGACCCAAATAAAAAATACAGTTTGTCTATCTACAGAAAATGCCTGTTGTATTAAAGTCAGGTTTATAATCTAACATTTTCAGAGGGTATAATTGCGTGCACTTTGTCTTAACCTCATCTTCTCTCGTGGCAATAAATTGAGTGTTTTTAAGGGATACTTAGAGGTTATCTAATCCAATTCCCAGCCCAATGTATGTATACTATGTAAAACACTTCAACTCCTCACTTGCTAGCTGTGTGACCCTGGGTAAGTCATTTAACCTCAACTACCTCCCTGCATCCCCCCAAAAGTCCATCTAGCTTATTTCAAATGCCAAGTGATTAATATCAATATATTACAAGAAGCCAAATCCACTGTTGGGCTGCTCTAACAGTTAGAAAGTCTGTCTACACACTAACCCAAAATCAGCCTCCATATAACCTAGCTGCCATTTCAGATGACCCTAAGTTGTCATTAGCCTTTAAAGTAGCTGGTAGATAGAATGCTGAGACAGGGTATAGGAAGGCCTGAGTTCAAATCTAGCCTCAGACACTTCTAGCTGTGTGACCCTGAGCACGTCACTTAAACTTTGTTTGCTAACTGAGATAATAATTGTAAAGCGCCTGCCTGGCACTTAATAAGAGCTATATAAGTGTTACTTATAAAATATGGCCTTAGACACTTAATAGCTACATGACCCTGGGCAAGTAAATCACAACCTCTGCCTCAGTTTCCTCAACTGTAAATTGGGGGCAATAATAGTATTCACCTTTCAGGATTACTGTAAGGGATTATATGTGAAAACAGTTGCACAAAGTACTTATCACAGTTCCAGGAAGGTAGCAAGCACTATATAAATTTCCGCCCTCTCTTTACCTGTTTTATCCTAGTTCTCAGTTTTGGAGCCAAAGTTAATAATGAATCTAATCTTTTTTTCATAAAAGTCCTTCAGGAAAGGCAAAGAAGACCCATGTTCTACTCTTAACTCTGAAATTAAACTAGTGGTGCAACCTAAGGCATGCATGTAACCTTTGTAGATTGTATCATCAATTAAGTGACTGGGTTATACTAAATGACCACTTCAAACAGGAACAATTCCAAGTTAATGCTGTTTTGTTTAATATAACTAAGAAGTCAGCAATAGAACCATCAATCTCAATCAAACAAAACATCTGAAATAACTACTCTGTGCCAAGAACTGTGCTAGACTCTAGGGATAAAAGGACAAAAATGGACCAAAGAATAATTGAGGAACAGGTATTTTAGGAGAAGCAATATGTATACAACTAAATAAATACCAAGTACATAGAAGGTAATGAAAGATGCTGTAGGGGTGGGACTGGTGGGTGGTTACCAGGCTGGTGGTAACCAACCCTAGATATTCTTCTAGGTGGGAGTTGAGCTTTGAAGGAAACTAGGATTCTAAGAGGGAGAGAAGAGGACGGTAGGCACTCCAGGGAGAGGATATATCCTAAGGAAAATGGAACTTGGAGATGGAATGGCATATATAATATTTATCAGTTTGGCTGGATCACAGAGCACATGAGAGGAGTACTATATGAGGCTGGGGGTGTGCTAGAGCTAGACTGGGGAAAAAATACCTCTCCTGGAAAAAAAAAAGTTCATTAAGTGATTCTAGAGGCAAAAGAGAGGCAGCCCTTGGAGCTTTCTGGGTCATAATTGTGCTTTAAGAAAAGTAGCACTTTGGCAGCTATGTGGAGGATGGACTGGAAAACCTCCCTGGGGTTGGGAGAGTAATTAGGTTATTGTAGTAGTCCAAGAAATTAGAGCTTCCACTAGGATAGCAGTTGTGTGGAGGTGAAATCCTAAGATTTGGCAACAGAATGGCTGTGATGGTTGATGGAAAATGAAGGGTAAAGATGACCCCCAGGTAGCAATCCCTCAATAGAAAGAGTCAAGTTCAAAATGGAGTGGACATGTTAAATTCAAGAGAATGGGGCTGGATACAAAGATGTGGCATCTGTATAAAGAGGATAACTTAACTTGTGGAAGCTGACAAATTTAGTAAGAGAATGTATATACAGAGAAAAGAGGGCCCGAGATAAGAGACTTGAGGTTCCAGCCACAGCTTCAGGGCAGGACACAGGTGATGAGCCAGCAAATAAAACTAACAAAAATTACTAGAAAGGCAGGAGAATAAAGAGGAAGCCCATGTTACAAAAAGCCAGAGAGGAGGGAATATCCAGGCAGAGGGAGTAGTGAATAATGTCTAATGCTAAAAGAGATCACTTTGGAGAATGCTGTTATAGTTGATTAGAACAAAAGTCAGACTGTAAAGGGTTGGGAAGTGAGATAAAGAAGAAAATGGAGGTAGAGGAAAATAGCTAAGGAGAATATCTAATCAAGTGAGGACTTTTTTGAAGGATGGTGAAGACACTGATATATTTGTAGGGCACAGGGAAAAAGCCAGTGGGTAGGAGAGACTAAAACTCAGAGAATGAGAGATGGTTGGGGAAGCAATCTTCTAGAAGAGAATGGAGGGGTTGGGTTTGGGTACTGGTAGACAGACTGATCTTGATAATACAGGACACCTCTATCAAACACTGGAGTAAGGGAAGGGAGAATAGGGGATAATACCATGGGATTTCAAATACAGAATAATGGTGAGACAGAAGCTCGGCGTAAATATCTCTTTACTCAGCAGTATGAGGCAAAGTCTTCTGCCAAGAACAAAGGGGTAGGGATAGGGATGGTGTGGGAGGCTTAAGGAAAGGTCTCAAATAAACATTATAGGTCACAAAAAAGAATTCAAGTAAAGAAGACGACAAGAATTGCCTTTTGGCAGTGAGAACTAAGTTGAGACCAGTTAACTAATTTTAGTGGATAAAGTCAATTTGGTTGTGTAACATTCTTGGGAACTTTTCTGCAGTCCACATGGAGGAGGAAGATGATGATGATGAGGGTGGAGGGACAGGAAGTCATCCAAGGTTGGAATTTGACAAGATATGAGTAACACCAAGGCAAAAACATAAAAGACAAAAACAAAAACATTCCACTGTGGTTTATAAAATGTGCTTTCCCTGCCATGTTAAAATAAAAATAGAAAAAAAATCTATCTTTCTTATAAGCTAGTGACTTGCTTTCTTGGTTCCATAGTAAATGGAATTAATATTTCAGTTTGTCCCAAGTCTATTCTGCACTGAATTTACTCCAGTCTTCTCTCTTCTCTCTCAATTATGAGCTAAGTAAATGAGGCTGAACTTTTTTTTAAGTCATTCTGCTGTATATCAGCTTGGACATAACTTAAGACATCACCTAACAATAATATTTTTTAAATGGTACAACCTATGATTACATGTTTATGCTGCCTTTAAAAAGCATGTTACACTATATTTAAAGTATTGGTTTGGTCTATAACTGCCCCACCCCCACAGACAAGTTATAGTTTCTTTTCAAAAGGCTTCCTTCCTTTAAGTTATTATAATCAACATATACTCATTTTTATTAATTTTTTTTTTTTTGGCTTTTTGGAGGGGGGAAGACAGGGCAATTGGGGTTAAGTGATTTGCCCAAGGTCACACGGCTAGTAAGTGTTAAATGTCTGAGGCTGGATCTGAACTCAGGTCCTTCTGACTCCAGGGCCGACGCTCTACTCACTGAGCCACCTAGCTGACCCCCGTACTCTATTCATTGTGCCACCTAGCCACCCCTCATATACTCATTTTTAAAGAACAGTTTCAGGGACAGCTAGGTGCTGCAGTGAATAGAGCACCAGCCCTGGAGTCAAGGAGGGGTTATCTAGCCTTAGACACTTGACACAATTACTAGCTGTGTGACTTTGGGCAAGTCACTTAACCCCAATTGCCCTCCAAAAGGGGGGAAAAATAAAGAACAGTTTCAGCAATTCAACTGAACAGAAAACTGATGAGCTGAGTACAGACTGAAGCATACTTTTTTTTTTGGCAACATGGCTAATATTGAAAGATATTTTGTATGACTTCACATTTGCTTGCATTATCAATGGGTGGAAGAAAGGCTAAATGGAATTCTGAACTCAAAATTTTTTTAAAAAAATGAATGTAAAAAAAAATAATAATTCAACTGAACACACTAGTCCATTCAAAAGAAAGATTTGTTAAGTGCCTACTGTTTGGAGGGAGGCATGGTGCTGGTCAGGCCTGCACTTTAGGAAGATCTCACTGATAGGCAGCTGAAGGGAGGACAAACTGGAGTAGTAAGAAAATTGTAGCAGGGAGATTGATGAACAGGCTAATAGTCAACACATCAAGAGATGAGGGCCTGGACCAGGACAATGGTAATATCAGAGGAAAAGAAGGGGATATATATGAGAGATTACATAGAATTTGACAACTGATTGAATCTGGAGGGTCAAAGAAGGTGAGGATCTGAAGACGACACCTGGGTTGTGGGTCTGGATGACTAGGAAGATGGTGTCCTTGGGGTAAAGACACTGAATTCAATTTTGTATGTGTTGAGTTTTAGATGTCTATGGGACAACTAGTTTGAGATATCCAATAAATAGTTGGATATGTGAGACTAGAGGTCAGGAGAGTAGATCTGGATAGGAAAATTTGAGAATCATTAATAATACACTGACGACAACGGGCACCGATATGATCACCAAACAAAGCAGTAAAAAGGGAGAAAGAAGGGAAGAGGTCCCAGGACAATGAGGGACACCCACTTTTAGCTGGTAGGAAGATCTGAGCAAAGTCCAGGAAGATAACAAGGAGCGAAACCAAAACCTTAGAAAGAAGAGGGTGGTTAATAACAAAAGGATGCAGAGAGGTCAAGAAGGATAAGGACTGAGAAAAGGAGACCAGATCTGGCAATTAATAGATCACTAGTAAGTCTGGAGAGAGTAGTTTCAGTTGGATGATGAGATCAGATACCAGGCTGCAGAGAGTTAAGAAGAAAGTGAGAGAAAAGGAAATAGAGGAACCAATTGTAGATGGCCTTCTCAAAAAATTTAGCCACAAAATTTAGACATGGTATGATGAAGACATGGATGGATGAAGTGAGGGTTTTTTTTTTCCTGAGGATGGGGAGATATGGGTCTGTTTGTAAACATCAGGAAGCAGCCAACAGACAGAGTTGGTTCTATTGTAATTTCTGAAGAATATAAATTCATGCTATGTCTATTATTTAATGATTTAAAACACCATCTGACTGCATAGCAATATAGCTTTGAGGGCTCTCCTTAAACAGGTATCTCTCACATATTAAAAATCTATAGTGCCCTAACAGATGTAACTACAGAGAAAACTGTTCAGTGAGTTCCTAAGTATTTTAAACTAGCAAGACATAAAATGGGGAGAGATATATACTTGCCTGTTTGACAGTCTTTTAAAAAATGTTCTGTACAGAACCAAAACAGAGTATTCACAGATTCCTATTCATAGATGATACTTCATTTAATTGAGTGAAGCTACCAAATACTTTAAGGTTTCCTAGATGAGGAGACTTTCTGGTACAATTAAAGGAGTATAAC
Organism: Gymnobelideus leadbeateri; assembly: GCA_011680675.1. NCBI lineage: Eukaryota > Metazoa > Chordata > Mammalia > Diprotodontia > Petauridae > Gymnobelideus > Gymnobelideus leadbeateri. Next base: position 645,615 of record WOXC01003873.1, read on the forward strand.
ATTTTTAAGAATCACTGAGTATATTCTGTGTTCCATTGCGATCACAACACTGACTGTGAGGAAAGACCTTTTAAAATGTAAAGAACAGAGAAACATAAGCTGTAATTATAATCAAAATTATTTTATAGATAGTATTTCACAAATGACTGTTTTTTCTTCCCCACACTTAATTTCGAATAAAACGCACCAATGTGTACTTATCACTATACAGCACATTACTCAGACACCAATGTATCCAGAAAAAATACATTAACACCTCATTTATTCCACATCCTTTGAAAAGATAGATATTTTCCTTGCATTTTTTGTGAAACTGAAGCTTATCTTTCAAGCACCAAAACTTTTTTGGATGCTATTTTAACTATTTTTCATGGAAATTTTTCTAAAAATGATGACATACTACCATTTTCCTTTTAAGTTTGTATAGTAAAAGAAAACATTATTATTATAAATAACTCCTTACTTATTTGTATGGTACTTTATAAAATTGCCTGTACTTACATGTTCTTTACAGCTACACTGTAAGGAAGAAGGGAAAGGTATTATTATCCGCTTTTTACTGATAAGCAAACTGAGACTGGGGAGAGGTGAAGTGGCTGGTCACCGGGCAATTCAGTAGTAAGAGATAGCTTAAGCCCTCAGGTTCTCCACTTAAAGATGCAGCTACTAACAACCTCTTTATCACCATTATCAAATGATCTTTCTCTATCTTTACTCTCTCCAATTTGTCTTGGCATACCCTATTGGGGCTTACTCTCTTTCTGGATACCCTCTTTTCTTAGTTTCTAGGAAATGAAGAGTCTCAGAATTCTCTTCTGTATACCCACTCACGGTCCAATTTCTATTATAATTACTTGAGTTATTTTTAACACTATTACATTAGGAGTTCCATAACTGGATTAATTCTGTACCCCAACTGACCAGCATAATGTTTCTGATACAAAAGGTTTTTAATAAATCTCTTTAAGGCATTCAAGTTGAATTGCTATGGGTCTCTCTCTCTCTCTCTCTCTCTCTCTCTCTCTCTCACACACACACACACACACACACACACACACACACACACCCCACTTGTTTTCTGAGTTAGTATATCCACTCTCCCCACCTCCTCCCATCTGCTTCCTCTGTTACAAGCAATCACTTCTCAGAGTTTTTGGTACAGGTCACTATCACTACACGAGGATAAGTTAAATGTAGCTTAACAAAACATTTTCGCCTGACAAACTTCCTGAAATGTGAGTGTCACATTCATAGTACCAGAGAATCCTTGAGTTGGAAGGGACCTAAACGAGTCATCTAGACATAATTTGCTCACAATCTGACAAATCAGTATTTCCTGGACCATCTCTGAGAAGTGGTAGTCTAGTCCCTTTCAACATCTCCAATGAAATGTAATGCCTCATCATAAATTAAATTAGATTTGTGGTCCATTCAACATAGTCACACGGACTGGGGAAACCATGTTGAATCTAATGCATTACAGAATATCAAAGTGAGGTTTGAAACATGTTCTTAGAACAAGATCTAGATGGTGAATTGCTTTTGTATGTGTAAAAGCTAATTTGAAAAAAATCATGCTTAAGTAGAAACAACAAGAAGCATGTCAATGAATCATAATACAAAATTTTTGGACAGTGGTTATATGCATGTCAAGTCATATTCAGATATCCATAAAGCAGCCATGTTTACTTAACTGGCAAGGTAAATCTTAAGAAAAATCAATATCCTACTGAGCTAACATAAAAGAAGCTAATGCAATGGGGCAGATTTTATTTGACTAAAAAACCCAAAAACAAAAATTAAGTTCTTTATCACAGCTTAAACAATCCCCAAATCCATCGGTAGTGAAAATCTACTGAAAAACGTAAACAGGTTCAGTGTATCAAAAGGCCATGAAGGTGGAAATATTCAGAAGTCATTTAAAAATCAAAAATTAAATTCAAGTAGTGTTAGATTTTCTTTTCACTATCTTTTCCAAAAGAATGTATTCTTTACCTTGGCAAAAAGATGGCTTGATTTTATTTTTTAAAAGACTATGTTTTGTGTATTATAGGAATATGATAGAAAGAGAACATAACCAATTACAAAGGAAAGTTAAAGTAACATTTGAAGTTTCACCATTTACTTCTGAGTTCTCTCACCTTACCATGTCAAAGGAGAAAGAAAAGACTGGCATTTGCACTTTTAAATGAGAATTAGGCATACAAAAGTGTTTTCTTTTTTTTTTCTTTTTGGAGGGGGGAATGCAGGGCAATTTAATTTTCCAAAGTGAACTAAAACTTTAGAGTTTTCCATAACTTAATTTATATGTTTTTCACTTTCTCCATTTGAAAATGGATGCTTATTCACACTTATTACCTGAATATTTCATTTCTTCCTCTTACTTCGCCATTTTGGCAAATTTTTTTTCCCACATTGTCTGCAATCTCTTAAGTTCTAAGAAGTAACAATACCAAGAACCCTCGATCTCAAGTCAGAGAATTTTGTGTTCAAATTTTGGAAGCCCTATCTTACCCTCACTCACTCTCCTGAGTAGAGGAAAGGGGGATGAGAAGGGGGATGATGAAGGGGAGGGCATTCTGGGGAGAGGGGAGGTTAGAAGTACCCACTATCAAAGAGGGACAGGATCAAAGTAGGGAATGGACCAGGTGGGAGGTGAGACAGGTGGGGAGGAAATATAAGCAGTCTTTTACAATATATCTACTATGGTAATGTTTTGCATAGATATACATGTACAACACATACTGAATTGCTTATCTTCTCAGAGGGAGCGGGTGACAGGGGAGAAAGGGGATGGATCTGAAAATCGAAGTTTTAAAATTAAATGTTTCATAAGATGTCCAGGCAGTAGGGCTCAGAGATTCACCTTGCCCTAATGGCAAAGTCGAAGGGGGTATGGGAGAAGATATGGGAGAGAGCAGATTGGATGAGGGGATATCTGGTGGGACTGCTATTCTGGGGTGGTGGGTAGGGAAAAAATGGGGGAAAAATGTAACTCATAACCTGGTGGAAATGAATGATGTAAACCAGAAGTTAATAAAGCATTTGCTTAATTAAAAAAAATTTTGGAAGCCCTGCTGCTTACTACCTAGCCTTAGACAAATCACTTTACCTCTAACAGAATGAGCTTCCCTTGTGTAAAAGAGAGAAGTGAAACTACCTGATTACCAAGATCCCTTCCAGGTCTAAAGTCTATGAATTACACCTCCATACTTCGTTACCCCTTCTGTGTTGTCCATTCTACATGCCCCAGTTATCTACCTCAAGTGAAGGAAGGGGGGTGGGGGTTAAGGAGGGAGAGGAAGGAATGAAGGAAGGAAGGGAGGGGGGGAGGGAGGGAGGAAGGAAGACATTCAGAAGAGGGTTTTATCCTTTCCTGGGTCACACACTTTGGGATGGTGGTCATTTCTACTGTCATTTTTGTTCAACCAAAGATAACATTTAGTTATTTTACAAACCTGCTTATAACTTGCAAAGTAATTTTGAGCATTGATAAAATGTAAATGGTAAATAAAAGAGTAAAAAGAAGAATGATTCTACACAGCTCCTTCAAACAGAAATAATAAATCCCAAACATTCTGGGTTCCATGGCAAGCTAAGGCCTCTGTCATGGTTTTTACCATACCATTCTACTGTTTGCCTTCCTAAAGGCAATAATGTCAACACTAACTACATTATAAGATGCATGGAGAAGGTGCTTATTAAAACGAGAAAAAAAAGAAGCTAGAGTCTGAAGAAAAATCAGGCGTGAGAAATGAATTGTTAGCTAAAAGCCATAAGTCAAGGCTAAAATTAAAACAAAACAACCATTCAAACTGTGTGCTAAATGGACACATTACTTCTTCCTCTAACTATAGTTACTATGCTGAAAACAAGCAGTATAATGGTGCTCTGCAAGGAGCTCCAATGCACACATTCTCTGGCACTTCCTTATATATAAATGGAACGTTGAGTGAGCTACCTTATTCTTCACATCTGAATTTCAAACCCTGCAATTCACGTAGCCTGGTCATTTTAACCACTTTATAGAAACAGAAAAGTCCATGTTATTTTGAAGCACATAAATGAACTCCTTGTTGTGAACTGATCCAGCCATTCTGAAGAGCAATCTGGACCTATGCCCAAAGGGCTATAAATAAGTGTATATCCTTTGACCCAGCAATACCACTTCTAGGGTTATATCCCAAAGAGATCAGGGAAATGGGAAGGAGACCCATATGTACAAAAATATTTATAGCAGCTCTTTTTGTGGTGGCAAAGAATTGGAAATTAAGGGGATGCCCATCAACTGGGGAATGGCTAAACAAGCTGTGGTATGTAAATGCAGTGGAATACTACTGTGCTATAAGAAATGAGGACCAGACAGACTTCATAATAACCTGGAGAGAGTTATAAAAACTGATGCTGAGTGAGAAGAGCAGAACCAGGAGAAATCTGTATACAATCACAGACAGAACATGTGTGTGATGAGTAATTTCATTAGACTGGGCTCCTCTCAGCAATATAAGGTTATAAGAGAACTCCAAAAGACTCATGATAGAAAGAGATATCCACATCCAGGGAAAGTGATGTGGAATCTGAATGCAGATTGAAACTTTCTTTTTCTTGTTTTGTTTCCTCTTTCTCACTGATCATTCCATTGGTTATAATCTTCTTTACAACCTGACTAATGATTAATGTGAAGATATCTGTAGATCTATATTTGAGTGCATGCCACCATGATGGGGGCGGGAGAGGGAGGAAGGTAAGAGAAGAGAAGAGGAGAAAATGTGAAACTTCAAGGGACTGTGGAACTGAATGTTATAAATGAAAAGTAAATAAATCAATTTAAAAAATAATGAATGAACTCCTTCAATCCAAAGCTTCACACAATTCATCAGAACACACATTTTTCTGTTCTGTTTTAGTTTTCTGCACAGCTAAAGGCCACGTTGGGAAAGGGTCTGGGAAGGAACCACTTGAATTCCAAGCATGGAGTGTGGCCAGTGCAGTAGTACAAAGGAAATGTAAGTGGCACAAACCTAGAGGCATCTCCATCCCAAATGTTTAAATGTACTATTTGCACCTATGATAGAACCTTACAAACTCATACTGGACTAATTGGGCTTTCCACTGCATCTAGAGCCATCTCCAATTGTCCTGATCTATATCCTGCCACAGTACCAAAGGGCTTCGGAAGAAAAAGTGAGGCTGGTGCACAGCCCTCCCTTACTTAAATCCAATACACTTGCATGTCATGGCACCACCTCCCTAATGTCATGGTCTTCTTCACGAATGAAGAAATTGGTTAGATTGGTTAGATCACAAAGTTCTGGGGGTTTGACAGGAATGCTGTCCAAAGAAGCGCTTTTAAACAGATAGCCTGGGGTCAAGGCTGTATACGGCTTTAAAAGGAAGCAAGAATTTATAGTTAAACCTAGAGCTAATAAGGAGTCACTGCTGGCTAAACAGGTAAATCTCAGTCAGATCTGCACTAAAAGCAAAGACATTTTGACAATGACGAGTAGGGATAGACAAAAGTGGGGAAGAGACTTGAGGCTGTTAAAATAATATAGGGAAAGGTAATGAGGTTCCAAATCAAGGTAAGTGGAGAGAGGGAGTCAGATTAGATATCGTAAAGAAAAAAACAGCAAGATTTAGCAACTGACAGGAGAGGTGGAGCAGGGGAAAGTGAGGAGCTGGGAATGATGTCATGGTTACAAACCTGGAAGACTTGAAGGCTGTCCGTGCAATGAGCAGAAAATAGGGAAGTTCAGAAGAGAATGGGAGGAGGGGAAGGGAATGAGTACAGTTTTTGGCCATGTTGAGTTAAAGATGTCTACAGGACATCCAGTTTGAAATGCCCAATAATAGGTAGCTGGTGATCTAGGGCTGAGGCTCAAGGGACAAGAACAAGAGATGATAACTAAACTCAAGGAAGCTGATGAGCTTGCCAAGAGAAAATGTAGAGGGAATGTAGAGGGAAAAAATCCTGCAAATATAGGTAATTAGCCTGGAAAGAAGATTCAGAAGAAGTGGTCAGAAAGGTAAGAGGTAAACAAGAGAGAGTAGCACAGCTGGCTTCAGACTTTTGGTGCTGGATTACACAACCTCTGGGAATTCCTATGATCTCAATATGTGTGTCTAACATTCATACTCATTTTCCACAAATGATATATTCTGAAAAAAGACTGTTATAAATCAGATGATTTTAAATGCATAAAAGGAGTCAGATGTTGAAAACTGGTAGTGTTATATTCTCCTGTGAAATGCATATTCACCCCCACCATGTATTTGCTTTCTATAGTTGGATTTTTATAGATGGGGTATTTTCTTTAAAAAAAAAAAAGACATCTGTGATGACTATGGAACTGCTTCGAAATTATATACATAAGATTTAAAATATAGTTTGAAAAACTAACACTGTTACCTGGTAAAAATTCATTTTACTAATATATATAAATACTAAGGTTTCAGTCCTCTGGGCAGAGATGTACAAGAATCTCGATGATAAAGTTGCAATATACATACATTATCTCACTTTATCCTTACTACAGTCCTCTGTCATTTTCCTGGTTTTACAGATAAAGAACTTGAGGCTTGTATATTTAGGTGCCTTGCCCAATGTGTCAATTAGCTAGCCAAGAACTGGAATTCAACTCCAGAGCTTTTTTTCACTATCTCATGTTGACTGTGTAATGCCTCTAGAAACCTGCAGATTGGATGTAATCCTTCAGTATATCACCATTTAGTATTTAATTATGAAATTTAACTATTTCAAGGGATTTCAATATTGTAACATAGGCCAGCAAAGGGAATCTCGGGGTGATAATTTAAGTTGCCTAGATTAAAATTCTACTTCACCCATCAATGCAGACAGAAGCACAAAAAGGACTGATATTTATCACTTCCCCTATATCAGATGTTCTTACCCTGGGGTCTATGAACTTTAAGAAAATATATTATGATAACTATATTTCAAAATTATTTATTCCCTTTGTAATCCAATGCATTTTATTTTGTGCATTTAAAAACATTATTCTGAGAAGGCTTCACAACACTGTCAAAGGGATTCATGACACAAAAATAGCTAGAAACTCCTGCTCTATGTAATGTGAACTGAATGGAATTTCTTAATGAACAGTGACACTGGAACTAACTACTAACAGCTACTAAAAGCTGATCACAAGAGCAGACACACTCACACATATAAATGTGTGCATGTGTATATATTGGACAGTATGATCTGGCATTATATCCATTAAATAACAATTCATATTATGAGACTCCATGATCTTTATGAAACAAAATTAGATCATCAATTAAAACGTTTCATGAAGACAGTAACTAATAAAAAGCATTCATTTTTGCTAATACATGTAACTGGATTCCAAAAGATTATTGAGTTGTTAGCATGGTTAAGGAATTAGAAGCTTTGAAAGGTTTTTTAAAGTAATTTTCTCATTTAATTTGTCTAAATATGGGACAGGAAGAAAAGAGAGGAAGAAAAGGGAAAAGGAGAGAGTTAGAAAAGAATAAGGGGTGGGAAAAGGAGAACGAGGAAAATCATGATAACAGAGTTCCTGATTACCATCATCATAAACCGATGGTGGCAGCTCAAGGGCATAAATGTTCGGCGAAGTTTTAAAATACATATAGTCTGACAGATGGTTACAATCATTTTCTGGCAGTGCTTGTGTCTTGATTTCAGATTTAAAAAAAAACAACAACAAAAATCCTTATAACCATATTTTATTATTCTCCCCTCACAGCTGACCACCTGCCAAGGTTGAAGTAACTATCTGACCTTTTGACAGCCTTTAGCCCATCTGTAAAAGAACCTGAATCAGTTGATAGACACCACTCCTTGGCAGTTCCATCGGAAAGGAAAAAAAAAAGAAAGGCCTCTCTGGAAAAGCTCAACTTGGAGAACTGCATGGGAAATGAAACACAGATTTAAGGCTACATATCCAAAACAGTAAATTCCACCAGTGTGTTCATAACCATCCTAAAATTCTAAGTGGAACTCAAGAGAGGTCATTTCAATTCACCTGCCCAGTAAAATCTACATACCTTTAAGTGACTAGTCCCTTTTCACATTTGGGAAAGAACCCAAGAAGACCTGCTTGTCAAGAACCTGCTTCAATATTTAATTCAAGAAGAAAGTCAAATGTGTTTGCAGACTGTACTTCAAGTGCCACTGAGTCAAACTTTTTGACACCTAAAAATGCAGAGGTTGTGAATATATTCCTACTTGGCCAATTACTTATTTTTAGACACAGTTCTTAAATTCCAGTTTACTTGACTCCTTTCTGTTCTGTTTGTTGGGTTAGACCATCAACTTAACCAGCTGACAGGGTGGAACAGAAATCGTTTCCTTTGGGGTCAACTTCAGCACCATAATTTCAAGTAAACTGTGCTGCATCCAGCAACATGTCTAGTGATGTGGTTTAGAGTCTCTCCTCAATGGTTGGGATAGTCTTCTTTACTATGCACAAAGCTCAACTATAATTCAACCAAGAAGGATACTTTTCAAATTGCACTAGGACATGTTTTATTTTTTATAATACTTTTTAAAGCTGCTATTGACCTTTCTTTTCCATTCATTGGAAAGCTTGCTGATATACAATTTCTCAAATCCTCATTTGACTCTTGTGAGCCCACTAGAGCTAGGCATAAATGCTTGAGAATCTTATTGAGGTAGGTCAGTCCAAAGCCAGACTCATCAATTACTATTCTCATTCTTCACTTCCTACTAGCCAAGTTCTTCATACTCTCTTCTCTCCTCACTTTTGTTGTATCTGCCTCCCCTGCTCCCAAACTGAATATATGATTGTTGAAGGGAGAAAATGTCTCATTTCTGTCTTTGGATCCTCAGTGCCTTAATTAATTCTTGTTGTATTATATCCTCTTCTCTATACTGGTGCATTAATTATCTCTGCCATTTTTCAAATTGATTAGACTCAAAACTTTAGGAGTCATCTTTGGCTCATCTCTCTCTAGTAACCAAATACAACAACTAGTTTCCAAAATGCCCGATCTCTCTCTTTTAAACTGACATCTACCCCCATGTTCCAGATCTTACTACTTCACACTTAAAGAGCTACCTCCAATCCTAAAAGAGGGCTTTTCAATCACTCTTCTGACTGCATTCTTCTCCGTTTGGTTCCTCTTTTACACTGCTGATCTTCTTGAAAAGCTATCTAGACATCATTGCTTTTGGTAACTGGTATCAAGGTGTTGTCAACCCTTCTGACTTCCCACCATTTTATGAAACTGCCTTCTCTAAAGTATTCCATCAGGCCTCAGTCTTCAAACTCCATAACTACTCTGTGTCATCCAAACAGGCTACCCACTTTTCTAGGTACTGTCTTCCCTCTTAGTTTCAGAGACAATGCACGTTATCCAGGCTCTTCTACTTTGCTACAGTTGTGTGTTAATTACTTGGGACAACTAACAAGTTTGTAATGGCTTCATTCTGTGATAGCAGTGATCATGTATGTCTGCTTCTATTGATAGCAGGATGACTCAGAACCTCTAACCTTAACCAAGTGAATCTGGGGCTGTTTTCTCCCACTTTGGGTTAGTTCTGTCAGTTGAGTGCTAGATTTCATGTTATATACTTCTGTTTCTTTACTGTATTCTTAATCCTTTGTTTTAAAGAACGGATATTATTCCACAGAAATTTATAGAAACTGAAGTATATTTCAAAGATTGTTATATATTGCAGTGGGCGGTTTTCAGGCTCAGGACCAATAAGATGGAGGAACTAGATATTTTCTCCAGCCTAAGCAAACCCCAAGAGAAGAATTATGCACCAGAGATAGAACAACTACAACTTTTTCCACAGAAGAAGAAAGTGAGGAGCCAAGAAAAGTAATGGTTTTGTGAATTAACAGTGGAAAATACTAATCCCCGAAGTATTCACTCAGCACCCCTCTCCATACGCTGTCTGGGTCTTAGGCTGTGGGACCCACTCAGGATTTCCTTTCTTCTATAATCTCTACTGGTTCACAATATCCCTTCCTTTCCTCCAGCTCCATGTGGCAACAAGCAGCAGCAATCTTCCACTCTTCCTAGTCATGTGGGAGAGATATAGGAGAAAGGGAAAGCACTTCCTTTCTGCCTCCAGGTATGAGGGTTACAGTAGTTTAATATGCCTCAGTTAAGGGACTCCAAGGCTGAAGAAACACTGTCCAGAATACCCCATTCTCTGTCACAAAATGGTAGACATACAAAAGGGATATACAAAAACAATGCCATAGCCCAGACAGAATTAAATGGAGAGAACTGGAACAAGTGTGTGAGGCTACACTTTGGCTGAAGAAAAGGAGAAGGGATTCTATCTAGGACCAATCCTTTCTCTCCAGAAGCTACTTGGTGAATCAGCATGAAGTTGTGACAACTCTGAGGTCTAGTCACAGAGGAAAGAGCCAGAAACTGACCAACAGGAGAACAGAAGGGAAAAAAGCTAAAATCAAAATTCTTAGGAGGAACAAAATTCACTTAAAAACCAATAGGGCACATCATAAAATTAGAATGGCTTTCAAGATATGTAAAACACTACAAATCTCTGTAAACAAATATTACAAGACAAATTAAATTTGAACTAATACATAAGGAAACACAGAGCACTGTGACAGCATTCCTATTCTCAGCAAAATGTTCCAGAATTGGTTCAAGTAAGAAATAATTAAAATGTGAACAAATGGCAGTATTTGCAGCCTGCAAAGCAGAAATAATTAGTAAAATAGGAAAACTTGAATCCATTCATCTGCTTGAATCTACTCATCTTGTTCCATATAGCTAGAATACTGTTATTTCTTTTACCTGAATACTTTCATATTTCATGAATACGGAGGTGGCTAGGTGGTGTAGTGAATACAGCATCGACCCTAGAGTCAGGAGGACCTGTGTTCAAACCCAGCCTCAGACACTTAACACAAAACTAGCCATGTGACCTTGGCCAAGTCACTTAACCCCAGTTGCCCTGCCTTCTCACCTCAATTAAATAAATAAATGAATGAATGAATGAATGAATGAATGAATAAGTAAATAAATAAATATATAAATAAGTGTGTGTATGCACACACTATATATATATATAAAATTTCACGAATACATCCATACTTTCAAGGTCAACTCAAATTGCATCTTTTCTATGTAGCCTTTCCTGATCTCCCATCAGTAATACCTTTTTGCCCTCAGATATCAAAAATAACTTTTACTGACACTTTATAGTGCATTTATGACTATAATTATTTGTGAATGTGATAACTGTTATAACCTCCCTCCACCCTACACTAAACTGTTAGCTCCATAAGTACAAACGATTTCTTTTTTAACCTAATGGAGTCTCAATACCTAACAGCAGTGCGCTGCATAAAACAGGTGCTTAATGAATGCTTACTAAATTTTAAAATAAGTAACTTTTCTGTTTGAAATACCTCAATGGTTTCTAGTTTCTTATTTAAATCTAAAAGTCTCTGCCTGAATTTTTAAAATCCTTATAACCTACCCCAAACCTACCTATGCAACTGTATTTCTCTTCAACAAGAAAGCCTCTACTCTAACCAAGTCATTCTCAATACCCCATCACCAAACTATGTGTACTCTCACTTTTGCACATTCGCTCATATTATTCTCCTCCTCTACAATGTCCTTCTTTCTTCCATCAACCCATTCCAAATGCATCTCAATCCTTATTTGTGCCACAAATCTAAACGGATTTTTCTCATTGCTGAGAATATATCATATGTGTAGTTTTGTAGCACCAACACAATATTCACAGCACAGATGGCAACTGTAAATATGCCAGCATAGTTCTCAATCATAAAATTTAACAGACTCTCCATATAGAAGTCAGAAGCAAAACATTTATTCAAATATCAGGAAACTGAATGCCCAAACCAGAAAGCCAAATCCATCATAGTAACAAAGAAGTTAATACACCATAATATCAGAGAGTTCACACTATCCTTTAGCCTTCCCACAAACCAACACTCACAAGCCCACTTGTCTCCCTGGGTGTGTCCTCTCCACCCTCCAACTCTAACAGCTCTGACTCCCAAGGTGGAGGCTCTGCTCCACCTTTTAGCAACTCCTCCCTCCCACCAAAGGCTCCATATCATTACATTCAGCCTATTAGGGGGTAGGGAAAATTTTCAAAGCAGGGAAGGACTTCAAATTCCCTTAGGCTTATTAAGGGGCAGGGAAGATCTTCAAACTCCCATTACAAGTTTACAGCATAATATAATATATTCATTTATATATAATATATATTCACTTATAATAATATATCATAATGTAATTTATAACATTATAATATAATCATTTAGCATAATTTAACATCATCTTTTATTATCTACTACGTTTCATATGTGTTGGTATTTCTCTCCAACCAGATCATAAATTTTCTGAGAGCAGGGTACAAGCCTTATACTATTTCTCTATCAACAAAATATATGAGAGTTCTGAGTACATATGATAGGGTCAATAAATAGTTACTAGAGTTAATAAGGTTAATGAAAGGAATCATATAGAATCTTTTGAAGATCATTTCTAAAAATTTGCAAAATCTTTCATATTTTGTACTGATTTTGTATATATTTGTACCTATCTTTATAAGATTATCAGGCAGAACAGGTAATTTTAAAAGAATAAGAACAAAAGAAGAAATGGTGGCAGAGGGAGATTAGGAGACATAGTACAGATTAAATAATAAGTAAATGACTGAACTGATTTTGAGGCTTGGAACCCAGTATTTCTTCTTCTACATCATGGACTCTAGCAACCACTGACTAGATTTTGAGAAGCCACCAATATTAAAGATATGTCATGGGCACCATTCTGAGAGCAGAGAAGTTTCTAAAAACAAACAAACAACAGACCATGGGGAAATGTGGCTGGCCTAGCTAGTAGTCACTATGAGATACCATTAGCCTCATCATGAGTAAGGGCCTAGTCCATTCACCATTCAGATCCCAATTGGGCACCCAACTTATTGCTAATGTCCTCTTCCCCTTTTACCTGTTTAGCTGGAGACTGACCCTCTATGTTCATTTCCTTTTCAAAGCCCTTGCTCTATTCTATCCCTTGGGTCCACTCTTCCCTTCCTAATAATCCTGAGTCATTCAACATTTCTTTCCCTTCCCTTGCCACCTGGAACTTGGAGGGCAGATGTGGCCTGTTGATAGTCCTTGGATGAGCAGAGTCACCAAGTACAATCCTTCTGGCAAAATGGAAGATCATTAGGCCTTCAACAGTTGGAAGCCAGAATCTAGGTGGAACAGTGGATAGACTGAGAGGCCTGGACTCAGGAAGACCTAAGTTCAAATAAGACCACAGACACTGACTACTGTGTGACACTGGGCAAATCACTTAACCCATTTGCCTCAGTTTCCTCATGTGGAATATGGGGAAAATAAGGGAAAATAACAGCACCTACCTTCCAGGGTGGCTGTGAGGATCATTTTGAGATAACAGTAAGTGCTTCAGGCAGTACCTGGCACATAGTAAGGGCTATATAAACATTAGCTGCTGCTCAATTGTTTTTCAATCATGTCTCACTCTCTGTGACCCCATTTGTGATTTTCTTTGCAAAGACACTTGAGTGGTTTGAAATTCCCTTCTCCAGCTCATTTTACATATGAGGACCTAAGGCAAACAGGGTCACTTGCCCAGGGTCACACAGCTAATAAGTGTCTGAAGCCAGATTTGAACTTGGGAAGAATTTTCCTGATTCCAGGTCTTACACTCAATCCACTGAGACACCTAGCTATTAGCTATTATTACCTTCTGGCCTGTTACTACATCCACCAGATCCCTAAGCACTGCTATCTGACATATGCTAAGGTCCTGCTAGCCTCTCCACCTACTGTCCAGCTGAAAACTCCTATGTGTTGTCACAATTATAATGTGAGCTCCCTGAGAGTAAAGACTATCTCACTTTTCTATTTATACCCTAGTGCTTGGCACACGGTATTTAATAAATGCTTCTTCATGAAATTCATCCAAATGTCATTTTTGGCATATAACTTCTCTACTTCCAAGCTACTCTATGGTCCAACCAAACTGGTCTACTCAGCATACACAGCACTCCACTGTGTCTCCGCCTCTGTTAAGACTCATGCCTGAAATGTTTTCCCCCAACTGTCTAAGCATCTTGGTGTCCCCCAAGCTCCCCTTTAAGATTTCACCAAAGTACCACTTTCTAAGTGAGGCCTTTGTATTTGTTTTGTGTCTTTCCCATCAAGATTACATCTGCATATACTCGGCATTTATCTGTATGTCTTAGGTCCCCAGCAGCAGAATGTAAGCTCCTTGAGGATTGGGCTTGTTACTTTTTTTAACTTCCTATCTTCAGTACTCAGCATAGCATCTGACATATATTAGACAAATAACAGATATTATTGATTTTATCATCTTTTGTAGGCCACAGTGCTATGAACATTGTTTTCCTGGAGTTGGAACCTATATGCAGCCTGTGAAGTGGTGAACTAAAAATTTCTAAGGCCCTCAAAGGGACTCTGGCTTTTCAATCTTTGTTTCTCTCAACACCTGACTTAAGAAATTTTTAATGAATTGAATGGAATAGAAATTTAATCCAACTAATAAGTATATGCCCTACCCAAGCTTATTCAACAGTAATAGGCAAGAAGAAAATGCTTTAACATCATTTCTTTGAAACAACATGAACAACCCTACTACATTTCTAATGATGGGGTTTGCCTTTTAAATGATGGAGGCAAAGGACCCTCAGAAATCTAGTAAATTCTGGATGAAAAGGGGAAATAAACAAAGCTCATGCTTGACATTGACTTTCTCTGCTGGAACTCTTGGCTAACTTTAAGCTCTGATGAGTGAAGAGTCTGATAGGCCTTGGCATCCATTATAAAATATATTTAATCTAATGAGGAAATAATAGTGGCTACTTTACAGATAATAATATAATTACCCCCAGACTTAAACCAGGGTATAAAGGCATAATTAACTAAATTGAGCTGCAAATTGAATTCACACAAACTTGAGAAGAGCATCTACCTCAGTCTGCAAGGGCAAAGGGGAAGTGCTCTATTACAGAAGAAAAAAACAAAAAGGCCATTCACATAGTTTATTAGGAAGCTTACCGATCAGGTTCTCTCAAAGTAAGATAAGAAAACTAACTTTTTTCTGAAAGATATATTTTTCTAACTGCTCAGTGGATTTTCTTTCCTAATCTTTATTTAAAAAATGAAATTTGAAAACGAATATGTAACAGCTTAAGGGTACTTTTCTTTAAAAAGGGAAGTACAGATGCAGAGATTTTACTCCATGAAGAGATTTTCCAACAGAAAAACAAAAATTTCCTTTATATTTTATAGGCCATGTTTACAGAAATGTCTTCTGTCATGCCGGGCAATGCATTTATTTCCAAATTTCCTCTGCCACAATATACAGAGATTGGTACATAGCTTTGTATTTTAAAAATAAACATCACCTTTATGAAAGAACATATGGAAAACATTTTCACTTGAAGAATTTAGTTTTAGCCAAGCTAGCTGAGCTTGAGTTTGAGTCCAAATATGATATAGCATGATTATAAAGCTTATCCTCTAGACATCACTGTTTGAAAACATTTGGAAAACATTTAGGTAAATCTGGCAATACTGTCATTTCACAATGTGAAAATTAATGCAAATAACTTTCTTAGAAAAAGTAAGCGTTGACTATGATTATCTATTACAAGGTTTTTGCTTCTTTTTTTAGTGAGAAAATGGCAGAGGAGAATAAATATTTGGTAATTGAAAAATAAAATTTCCTCTAAAAAAGCAAGTGGGGGGGAAAGGAAATAAAATATATTTCCAAATGGGGATAAAATCATTCCTAAACTCAAGAAATTCTACATGGTCTAAGGAAATTCTCACCTTAAAGATAAAATTAAAAAGTATTTAAATTGTATAAATTAAAAAGTATCTTAAAAACAAAGCAACATTGCTTTATAACTAGTATTTTAACCCTTTTTTCTTAAAAATGTCAAGAAGAACTTACATATATTTGAGTTTTCTGATATCGCTGGAATAAATTGTGCAATATGGAGCCTTCATGGAGGTCTATCAAAGTGGCCATATTTTCCACACCTTCTTCATTTGATGGATGCATAGCTGTCACCTTTTGTTGTGTAATTGTATTCTGTTTATAGGTGAATACCTGGGGAGAGAAGATTTATTCGAGCTTTTATTATCATCATCAGTGAGGTAGTCTCACAAAGAACATTCAAAGTAAACTGGGAATAATCTGAACAATAGAGTTGTTACTTGGGTTGTTAAATAAAAATTCAAGGATTTCACATCAGGTTATCACTAGTTGGAGGGTGGGAATGGAGCTGACATTTACACAGCACTTTAATGTTTATATACATAATGTAATGTTCACAATAACCCTGTGACTTAAGTACTATTACCATCTCTGTTTTACAGATAACCCAGTGTCACCCAGCAAATAAGTATCTAAGGCAGGACCTTAAACTAATGTCTTTCTGACTCCTAAAGTCCAGCACTATCTACTACAACATATTCATGGAAACTATTAGGATTTACTCAAAGACATATTTTTGGATGGGAAGGTAAGTAATCCTGACAATTACTATCAGATGTTACTGACAGATATTAGTTTAAATGCTGACCATCCTCAGGGAACTATAGAAATTGGAGGTCTAGAATCCATTCCCTTGACAGTATCAGATTAAAACACAGGTGCTCTGACTTTTCAAAGTGTTGTATAGGCTCTAACACAATGTTCATGTAGCACTATGGGTCAAATTTCTAATAGTTATATTGGGGGAAAAAAAAATATACACACACACACACACACACACACACACACACACACACACACACATGCTTGTAAAATTCAGGGCATGCAAACATCACAGAAATACTTTTAAGATGTTCTTGGAAGATGGGCTCAGCATCTGGGCCATAAACTTTGATGTGTTCTTTTGACAAAACAATTTCAGGCCTAGAACATGATGAAATTTGTTTCCTTGTGGACTTTTCTTTCCCATTTCCTTCTTAAAAGTTCATAGCATTAATAATCAGTTCCTCTAAATACTAAACAGTTTATATGTTCCCCCCCACCCCGTCATGGAACTGTTTAGTGGACAAAAACTCCTTTTTTGAAATGGAGTGGTCTCCCTTTGTAAATGATGATTAAGGACATGATTAACCATAAAGTAGTCATGTTTAGGGATGCGATTTTGAGCAATTAACACATACAAATCTGTATATGGTAAAGTATTTCATAAGGGAACTTCACTGTTGATTTACGTATCATAATTACACAATAAACTTTATATAAATAATTTTTTTAAATTTAAATAATTTTAAATATTTAAATTTTATATAATTTTTAAACGAAAAGTTTTTATTATTAATATGGAACATGATAAGTTTTCCCCCCCAAAAAAACTGCTATAATTATACTTTTACAAGTATAATCCTTACTGGAGATAATAATAGTCAACAACTTTTAAAAAACTATTACAATCATTACGTAGCAACAAACTACTTGGGTATTTTGCCCTTAAATACTCATTTTCATCAGTATTACTTAGATATACATGTGTATGTTAAAATTAGTATATACTTGTCAAGTATTTCTTATCTGGAATTTGGAGCTCCCTCATTTATAGTTTATTTCTTTCCATAATTCAGCCAATTCCTATGTCTTAGATAATGCATTTCTAAATTATTTTGTGTTGTAGGTTTTCCAAATTTTTTTTTTACCCTTAGCTATCCCATATGGTTCTTTCCATTCCATAGGTAAATGAAAAGACAAGCTCAGAATAGACACATCCATGTACACATTTGTGGATAGAATAACACATACAAGTACGTTTTTTCCTCTTAAGGAGGATGATTGGGGGGATTTTAAGTAGATACATTCTTTCAGGATTTTAAATGATTTTAAAAATAATTATCAATAATAACACAGTGTTATAACTTCATAATGTAGATTGTGTATTACTGTCCCATTTTACATATGAAGGAAATTAAGGCTCTCAATTTGCTGACCACTGAAGTAGTAATAGAGTATAATAGTATATTTAGTGACTATAGAACTTGTCCTGAAAACCAGGGCTTCTGACTACAAACTTTCCCCTTACACCATGCTTCTTGATAGGTGACTCATGTAACTGAAGGCCTGTTGGGTTTTGTATTCTAAGAAAAATTGCCAATATGGTGGCAGGTTAAATTCCTTCAGGGTAAAACATAAAATCTTGCTTGTAAAGTCCTTTGTAACCTGGCCTCTTTCTCCACCTCTTCTTACCTTACTCCCCTTCAAGTACTCTTGGATCAGGTATCACCGATCCCTTTGCTGTTTTAGCACGACTGGCCCCCCGCCGCCCCCCCCACCATGCCTAGAATTCTGTCCGTTCTCATCCATCATCACCTCCTGGCTTCCCAGGCTTCCTTCATATCCTAACAAAAATCCTATCTTCTTCAGGAAGCCTTTCCCAGTGTTTAATGCCTTCTCTTTGTTGATAACTCCACTTTATCCAGTGTTCTCTTTTTTGTACAAAGTTGTCTGCATGTTTTCTCCTCCTTTAGACTGTGAGCTCTTGGAAAACAGGGAATGTTTTTTGCCTTTTTTTATATTCCCATTATCTGGCACATAATAGGAATTTATGATGTGCTTGTTGACTTGATTCTTAACTCCTATAACTCTACCCTTTCTTAGCAAGGGCAGTGAGTGGTGTGTTTGGGATTCTTCAGAGTCTATCCTGGGGACTTATCTTTGCTGGAATAATAAGATGGGACCAGAAAGTGCCCTTCCCTAGGGAGGATGGCACCATGGAGGGAAAAGAGGAAGGAAATAAGCATTTATTAAGCACCTGCTGTGTCAGGCACTGTGCTGAGAACTTTATACATCAGGGCAGCTAGGTGGCACAGTGAATAGAGCACCAGCCCTGGAGTGAGGAAAACCTGAGTTCAAATTCAATTTCTAGCACTTACTATCTGTGTGACCTTGGGCAAGTCACTTAACCCCAATTGCCCTGCCTCCCCCCACTCCAAAAAGGCAAAAACAAAAAAACAAAAAAAAAACTCTATGCATTTTATTTCTTTTGGTTCTCACAGCAACCCTGGGAGGACGTATAAGTACTGTTATTATCCCTCTTTTATAAGTGAGGAAACTGAGGCAGACAAAAGTTAAATGATTTGCTCAGATGTTTGAGTTCAGGATAACATTAAAAAATCATTCAAAAATAAAACCACTGATTGGGGGGAAAACACTTCAGACCAGCTATGATTTCATTGATGTAGACAATCCTTTCACTGATGTAGATAGCAGCCCTTTTAGCTTTTGCTTTTTTGGAGGGCAATTGGGGTGAAGTAACTTGCCCAAGGTCCCACGGCTAGGTTTTTATTTTGTGTGCGTTAAGTGTCAGAGGCCGGATCCGAACTCAGGTCCTTCTGACTCCAGGGCCGGCTCTACTCACTGCGCCACCTAGCCGCCCCCCTTTTAGCTTTTTTAAAAGCTGATATTTCATCAGTTTTTTTAATCATTTTCTAGTGATGAGCTTCCTGAAACTTAGCGTGAGACAACATCCATTATTCTGTTGAGACTTTTCTATACCGACCAGAACCTCAGTTTCATTGACATAGATTTTGAGAATCCAAGGTCACCTCCCCACCATTGCTGAGGCAACAACAGAGTAGGCTTTAGTGGGGGATTTGGGAGCGTAGCTTGGAAGCATTTTACAGCAGTGCCTGATTATGTTTCTTATTTATACCATGGTGTTTGTCACCAAATGCCCAGGTCTCTCCGCTGTTGTGTTTGTCTCTGCTCTTACCATTATACATGAGACATGCTTCTGGAGTCTTTTTAGTCTTATAAGTGCCATGTGTTCACATCCTGCTCTTTTCTCTAAGACCTTGTCATTGTGGGCAGTGTTGGCAATGCCCCACAGCTCCCTTTTATTGCACAACAAAGCTTGGTCCGTTGCCTAGACCTTAAATGAACTCATGTGACATTGGCCACCACATAAAGGAGAGAGACAGGGCACATATGGCTGGCACTTCTGATTCTGGCCAGCTCTGCAGGAGTATGGGACACAAAAGGGCCTATTTTATCTCCCACTTAAAGGCAGGGAAAGTAACTCTTCTCCAGAAGAGAGTTGCCCTGGGTAGTGGCAGCTTTTTTGTGTGTAGTTTTGAGTGGCTCTTGGTCTTGGTGTGGTAGAAAAAATTAGTCTTGAAGTTTCAAAGACTCTGGAATAGGGTTACTCTGAGTTCTATGAACTTTTACAAATATTTTGACGACCATTTCAATATTATTGGCTTCCTTTATAATGCTGTGTATTTTTTAAAAATTAGTTTAAAAACCATTATTCTGAGAGGGTCTGTAGATTTCACCAGACTGCCCAAAGGAGTCCATGATAGGAATAAAAAGAAAGGTTAAGAAGAAGTTTTTAATTTTTTGGAAAAATAATTGGATTGGTAGTTTTTTTCCCCTGATGACACCTGTAGTTCTTTCTCAGAAGCCATCTAGTCAAACCCATACCTGAAATCATAGCATATCAGTGCTTTCCCTAAAATGAGGTGCCTGGGGCTGAACAAAATACTTCAGATTTGGTCTGACCAGGGCACCATACAATGAGGTTATCAGCTCCTTATTTACAGAAGCATCCTCTCCTAAAGTATGTCCATTTGCTTTATGGATGCTGGATCATTTCCCACCCAGCTACTTTCCTGGACTTGATCATCTCTAAAAACTAATCAGTCTGCTAGGTGAAATCAATTCGGAAATGCACACCTCCTCAGATCATTGTGAAACCTGCTGAATGACTTCATCATGCAGCTTCATTGTACGCACTGTCTCCCCATTGGATTGTGAGTTCCTCCAGAATGCCTTTCTCTGTCTCCTCTGCTTAAAACAGTGCCTCGCACATAGTGAGTGCTTATGTTTAATGATCCTTATGTTTAATGACTGTGAGTCAGATCACACTGCTTACTTTAAACCCCAGATCTTTCACAGATAAACTAACTTTAACTTGCCCATCTTGTACTTAAACATAGATTCTAGAAAGTTATCTTAAGACTTTCTATTTATCCGTATTAAATTCAATCACAGTAGTTTCAGCATATGGAAATCATTCTGGATCCCATCATTCAAGGCGTCATCTGCAGCTTTGATACAACTTTTAATGTTTAAAAATCTCAAAAGCAGAAACTATAAGATTCGTAGGTCACTATACTAGAGGCCTCATACTGGACTAATGTGGAACCATGTAAGACTACTCTGAATCAAGCCAGCCAATCATCTTTACTATACCATTGTCCAGTCCACTTCTCTCCATCCTGTGTATATGAACAACAAAGATACTTTATCAAAAAGCTTTTCTCAAATCTTAAGTAAACTCTTATCTATCACATTCCTCTGATTTATGAGTTTGGAAATCCTGTCAAAAGAGGAAATGAGGTTAGCCCAGCATTACTAATTCTTGAGTAAGAAATGCAAACTAAAGCCCTAATTCACATTGCTAAATATTGCATCCTAAGAGGCTTTCTGAAATTCAATACCATAGCATAAGCACTTCTAAAAATGAATACTTGTATACACCACGTTCTACCTCTACTTCATTTCCAGAGGCCTTATGATACAGTTGAGAATATTAGACCATCAAGAGAAAACGCCCTGCCTTCCTGTATACCCAGGCAAGTCACAGCTGTATTTGATTAAAAGAGATAAAAGATAAGACTTCCTACCTTATAAGGTAACAGTGACCAAAGTGTTTAAAAATCCTAAATTGCATAATAGATGCAAAGCTTTGTTGTTTAGTTTTTCAGACTCTTAATGATGCCATTTGGGGTCTTCTTGGCAAAGATAATGGAGTGGTTTGCCATTTCCTTCTCCAGAGGAGGAAACTGAGACAAACAGGGTTAAATGGCCTGCCCAGGGTCACACAGCTTCTAAGTGTCTGAGGCCAGGTTTGAACTCAAGAAGAGGAGTCTTCCTGACTCCAGGCCCAAGGCTCAAGCCACTGCACCACCTAGTTGCTCAGAAACAAACTACCACTATTACAAATAAAAGTTTTCTAAAATTAGAGGCAGTATGAGATAATAGAGGAACCAGTCTTGGAATAAGGGTGGCCTGGGTATAGTAGACAGAAGGCCAGTTTTGGTCTTTATTTAGTACTGTCTCTGATATATAGTGGCAGTTTGATCCTAGGCAAGCACTTAACTTCTCAGTGGCCCCAAACAACTTTCTTGACTGTAAATTACAGAACAACTGCTGATCTAGATTAGTGTGAGAAATTTCCTTATTGGGAAGTTCCCTATATTGATACTACTGAATATCTAAATAATGTTCTAAAATACTGCTTTAGGGGAATTGTTTTCTAGTCCCCAACCTTCTGCAAACCTTTTAAGATTCATCATTGCCCAAAGGATCAAATTCTGTCATCATATCTAGCACAATTACATATGCATAGGCCAAAGTGATGCACATACATCCACACGTACATACTGGTCAAATCTGAACTTAGGTCTTCTTCACTCCAGGCTTAGAACTCTATCTACTGTACCATCTAACTGCCTCTGAAAAGACAGGCAAAATGACCTTCATCTTTATACGCCGGAACATCTCCACATAGCATCTAATACATTACAGAAACTTAA
Organism: Gymnobelideus leadbeateri; assembly: GCA_011680675.1. Lineage (NCBI taxonomy): Eukaryota > Metazoa > Chordata > Mammalia > Diprotodontia > Petauridae > Gymnobelideus > Gymnobelideus leadbeateri. The sequence goes on from WOXC01003873.1 coordinate 668,255, forward strand.
ACAAATGATTAACTGACAAAATGAGGTTAAATAATACTTGCACTGCTACCTACAATAAGAAACCTGAGTTTAGGGGCAGCTAGGTGGCACAGTGAATACAGCACTGGCCATGAAGTCAGGAGGACCTGAGTTCAAATCTGGCCTCAGACACTTGACACACTTACTAGCTGTGTGACCTTGGGCAAGTCACTTAACTCCAATTGCCCTGCCTTCCTCCCTCCAAAAAGGAAAAAATAAATAAATTTAGAAACCTCATTTCAAATCCTCCTTCTGGCACTATGCCCCTATGTGACCATGGACATAGCTTTCTGGACCTCAGTTTCCTTTTCCATAAAATGAGGGACAATATCCTTCTTTCAAACATCTCTATCTCTGTCAAGGTCCCTCCTTTCTAGTCTCCCAAGTACACAACCTGAGTATCATCCTCAATCTCTCTCCCCTCTCTAACCATTCTCCCCACAATTCCAGAGTAACTCTCCTAAAATAAAAGTCAATGTTTCTCTCTTATTTAATAACTAAATAAACTCAATTGAGTTATTTAGAATGGGAGTGACATGGTCAGAACTTAGGGTTTTAATCAATTAAGACTCAACAGTAATTATTAAAACCCCATTAACTCTCCTAAGGTGCAAGTCAATGCTTCTCTCTTATTTAATAACTAAATAAACTCAATTGAGTTATTATACCTTTTGATCTGTAATCATTTTTTTGTCTCTAACCCTCCCCCCATTTTCCCCTCCAATGAGCCCTCTCTTGTAATAAAGATAAACAGTAAGCAAAACAGGTAGGAAACATTCCATCCCTGCAGCACCCCCTTTCTCTACCAAAAGGAGGAAGGTACTTTCTCATTTTCTCTGAGGTCAGTATTAGCCATCATATTTACTTGCTGTCCAACTACATTTTAATGTTCTTTTTGTTTACTTTGTTTTAGTCGCTGGGTATATTGTTCTCCTGCTTTTGCTTCCTCTAAGTCTTTCCAAGTTTTCTGTGTTCCTCACACTTGTCATTTTTTTCATGGTGAAATAATATTCCATTTCATTCATGTACTTCAATTTGCTCCATTATTTCCTAAACAATTGTCAGCCACTTTATTTCCAGGTTTTGTTCTTTGTATTTTCTTTTTGCTATGATAAAAACAGGTGCTAGGCCTATTTTGGTATATGAGGCTTGCCCATGGTTGTCAAAATGTTAAAAATTTGTCTTTTGCAAGATGTTCTCGTCTACTGAATAATATTTCCTAGTCTTATTTTTGCTGTTGCTCTATATTACATAGATAACTTTTTTATTAGAGATATGAGACAAAGGGGTTCCTTTTTATTTATAGTAACAGTCAAATGTAGGTAAGCATCATCATCCTATTTAAAAGGATGTCTGAAAGAGGAGACAAGCAGAAACAAAACACTACTTAATTCGTAATAGATTCCCATCTCAATGAGGTGTGACTTTAGACAAGTCATTTGCTCTCTGAGCCTGCTTCTTTATTTGAAAAACAAGAGTGAACTAGATAGTCCCTGAGTTCCCTCCAAGTTCTAACAATTTTAATTCCTTTTTATAAGAAAGAAAATGCAACATGGGAAATAACTGAAAGAGTTAAACGTAAAATTATTTCATTCCTTTTAGAAATTGAGCCATTTGGGCTGTGTGGTAAACTATAATGATCTGATTCTGTTGAAGAGTTCATTTTTCAAGTCATTAAAGAGAGGTTAATGGATCTATGCCTTTTCCTCCTAAATTTACTCTATGGGCTTAGTTTTGCTTTTTAAAAAGTAACCCATAGAGTTAAAGTAGTAATCAAATGCCAAGAGTGAGGCACTAGTTTCATAGTCAATGAGACAGAATGAGGTACTGAATAGATCTAACTGTTTAAAAGTTTACTATGTAACATTCCAAACTTCCTGTGCTTGTAATATTTTCACATTAGACATTAAGGAGCAGCATTGTTTACTTTGTATTTAATAAGGAAGCCAAAATTTTAATAAAGTTCCTTATTCCCAAGAATTAGAACAAAAAGTTCATTATCAGGAATGGGAGAAAGAAATTGCATTTTACAGTCCATCTTTTAACACTGTTATTGCTTATTAGATTGAATCCAGTGCTTTTTTTTTCTGAGAATATTATGTTGTAATAAAATCTCCAGCAAAACTTGGTAATTCCACTGCAGATTCTGAAGCAGAAATAGAATGACTTACTGGCAGTCTGAAACTAAATTATTAAAAGACTTAACAACTAGATAACCACTAGAAAGAAAAAAATTAAAACTGTGAGATAACTATTTATAAAAGTTATAAATAAGATGGAGTGGTTTAGGTTTTAGCCTTTTACTAAAATTTGAAGCAACAAAAGTTCCTCACAAAAACAACAGTCAGAGATTAAATAATTAGATCACCTGTGTGTATCCAGGACCCACTCCATGATTTCCAGGCTTGCCTGCTTACTTCCCCAAACCCACCCCCAACCCTTAAATGTCATCATTTGTAGCTGCTTGTCCTTTCTTGAAGAGAGCCGTGCCATCAGCAAGACTGAAGCCATGACTTTAAAGTGAAAGGGATTTAAGTGAGGAAGTCTTCTGCAAAGTCAAAAGAGTTTCCCTTAAATCAGGTTCTCTAATCACACACCCAGGAGATCTGGCCCTGGGGGAACAAAACAACAACAACAACAACAACAATTTGTGACTGCTAACTCTGTTCCTTCACTCTCTTCCCTCCTCTAAGGACACTAAAGATTCAAGAGGTTTACAATATATCTTCAATAGCTGGAAGATGGGTATTCTTGTTCCTATCAGTCACTGACCATCAAATAGATGGATAGAGACAGACTGACCATAAACACAAAGATACAGAAACACACATTTTCCGATTTATCCTGTATAAAGCTTGTTGTACACAGTCTTTTGTGTGTTACCTTCTCCATTAGAGGATGAACTCTACAGCAGGGAATATTTTTTCAAAGTCATTTAACATTTCTTAAGTCTCTACTATGTTCGAGGCACTGTGCTAAACTCTAAGGATACAAAAAGACCCAAAGACTTCCTCAGGGAGCTACTCTTAACAGTACTAGGTAAAATCACTTCACCTCTGCATGATGCAACTTCTTCATCTACTAACATAGCTTTGTTTATTTGCTGGGAAGTCATAAAGACAAATGAAAGACTATGTGATTGATAGAATCTTTGGAGCAGAGAATTTGTTTTAATATTTGATACCAGCATAAAATAGTCCAAATGGAATATTCTAAAGTAGTGATGTCAATCACACAGAAAATGGGGCCACTAAATTGTACTTAGTCTTATATAAAGCCTTACATAAGCCTTAAATAAGGCTTAGTCTTATATAGCCTTACAAAACCACCTATTAAAATTATTTATCTTCTACTGTGTTTTCACTTATTTTGTTCAATATTTCCCAATTACCTTTTGATCTGGCTCCATGATGTTGCAATAGGATGTCTGATACCTCTGGTCTACCCAGAAAAAGACAATATATTTTAAAGGCGATTTCCTTTGCACATTCAGAGTATTTCTGAAAAGTATATCTAACTTTTGAGATAGATCTATATCTTTAAATGCATTAGAGGAATGTGTTATTTAGTAGAACCTTGGTTAATCACTTTTTTGCTTTAATTTGTGTACATGGTGCTTTTATGAAGTGGGTGGACATATAGTTGCACGTATGTGTATGTATAAATAGAGATATTCACTGGATAGATCCCCTGCAGAGGATTTATATAAAGAAGTGGACAAGATTCACAAAAAATGAGGAGTGTATGGTAAAAGTATTTCCAACTAAACCAAATTTTGGCTTGCTTATTCCTCTGCATGTTTTCTCCTTCAAGGAAAAGGCCATTTTGGTTCAAAGCCAGTCAAGGAATAGTTACACTACTTAACAACTGCTCATGTGACCTATTTGTTGTATGATACAGATACCTCTTTTAGAGCCCTACAATGACAGAAAGGTTGTTTAGTTAAGCAGCCTCCTGGGCCAGCGATTATTAGTGGTCTGTCACCTTTCATCAGAGTTAAGAAAGTTATTAGTTACTAATCTGGAGTTAAATTGTTATTTAGTCAGTGAAGTACCGTATTCCACCTACCCTTCTCAAATTGTTTACAGTTATCCTTTTGGGATAATGGCTAACTGGGTTCAAGTCCTGAGGCTAGCTGCTGTGTACTGGCTGATATAAACCCAGGGTAAGCCAACACTCTTAGTGCCTCTAGGAGAACAGGTTGTAGAAGAGTTTCTAAGAGCTCCCTACACCAGGGAAATCACAGGCCCGGACCAAAAGAAAGGGCCTTATTACTTTCTTCCTAGCACTATATAAATCTCTAGTTACACTGGCTTACTTGAAAATTTCTCAAACAAAATGCTCAATCTTCCTGACTCCAGGCCTTCGGTTCTCCATCTAGCTCTGTAACTCTCTACCCTCCCACTTTTGCCTTGTTTTCCCCAGAATTCTTCCTTCAACATTCAGTGGAAATCCTACCTCAAAGGCAGAAAGCAGTCCTTTTCTAGACGTGCCTTCTCTTCTCCCCCTGAGCTGCTAGCTAATGCTTCCCCTTTCAGATAACTCCTCAGTGTATGTTTTTAATCTATTTTTAATCTATGTACGTAGTATCTGCTCCAATAGGATGGAGGTTCCTTGAGGGCAGGAATTTTGGGGGGGTAGGAGGGGTAATGTGAGTTGCTTTCTTTGTATCCCCACAAAATATCTGAAACAGTTAAGTGCTTAATAAATGATTGTTGGCTTACTGACTTGATTTTAAAAAGAAAAGGGGGGGGGGAAATCTCTTTTAAAATTATTTGGTGTAAGTATTTCAGGAAAAAATTCCAACAGATGAAATCCAGTATATTGGACTGAGAACTGAAAATTTTGGTAAAATTTTACTTATCTTTACAAGGTTAGTCAGGCTGGATCGTTTTTGTTTTGCTTTTTTTTTTCTTTTTTTTAGGCTGGATCATTTTTGTTACTGAAATTATAAACAGAATAGCTAATTGGTACAGTAAAACAGCAAAAGACACAGGTATCCCAGGGAATGATGACAGGATTTTAGAAAAACAAGAACAAAAAAAGTAAAAAATAAAAACAAAAAATAAAAAACATGCTCCCACGGCTATCAATAATTTATACTCAACCAATTACTTAATATCACTCTTATTTCTCCCAGTTTATAAAAGGGGTGGGGAAGAAGGTGAAGCAAAGTGAGTTTGGGGGGAAAAAATTCTGTTAAGAAATTTGCCATAGGAAGACACTCCCTCATTTCCTCACCCCCACTCCCTTTGCCCCTCCCCCTTTGCACAATTAGGAGGCTATAAGTGTGGAATATAGTCTATGATTTCAGGCTTTTCCCATACAGTGGTTAGTTTTGCTGCACTTTTCCCTCGGTTTCTCATTTTTTGTTATAGAGAAAGAGATAGAGGAGCAAGGCAGAATTGGGAAATTACAATGGAACAAGGGGCATTGAGTCTACGCTATGGAGAACTATCTTGTTATTCAATTCTTTCAAATATTTTGAGAAAGTCAAAGATATGTTACAAATATTTTATATCACCATTTCTTATACTAAACGAAACAGAAATTAAGAAGACCTAAATTTTAGTACTTTTCTGCTCTTTTTGGCTACTAGCTTGGGAAATTTCTACGGAAGAGGACAGAGTTCATGATATGATGGATGAAGTACTCAATTTGGGATCAGAAGACAGTTTGAAACTAAGCTAAGCCACTTAGTATCCACATGACCTTCAGCAAATCTCAGCCTCTCAAGAGTTTCAACTTCCCCATAAAGTAGGGGTAATATCTACACTACGCACACAGAATTAACAGAAATCTCAGAAAATCTATTAAGTGTTGCAAAAAATGTCCCTTAGAACACTATGAGGTGGGGAGGATGTGGGTGTGTGGGTGTGTGTCTCTGTGGTCAGATGTGTATCAGAGGTCCCTCAAAAAGACCAATGAGTTTTTAACAATGGAAACAAGAAAATCAAACTCATTACACCAGGGTTCTATCCAGCCATCTTTAAGCAATTGGGGTTAAGTAACTTGCTCAAGGTTACACAGACAGTCATTATTTGTGTGTGGGTGCTCATTTTCTGAGGCCGGTTTTGATCCTGGGTCATCCCAACTCCGAGGCCGGCGCTCTTACTCACTGAGCCACCTAGCCGCCCCTGATTCTTTTTTTTTTTTTTTTAAAGGTCTTAACTCCAAATGCATACTTCTGTGCTAGGATGTTTTAATGAACCTAAATAATATTAAAACCCCCCCAAATCCCTAAAGGTTGACTCTCAAGTTTAACAGGAAATAAGGTCAAATCATCCAGGCACACTGAGAGTACTTGAAAGTTAAAAAGAAATTATTTAAATCATACCAAGTTGTTCTGGTGATTCATTCAGGAGCAAAGGTTACAAGAACATAACTATTCTCCTGTTTTTAGTCAATAATGTCATTTTTCACATATCCTCCCTATCAGCTACTATAAATTGAGTATGGGATTCATACTTTCTCATGAAGGAAAAAATTTCCTTTCTTCGTGAAGGAAAAAAATACAACTGTTCAAATTTTTACCTGCATTACAGAATAAAGTACCACCATATGGACACAGGAATGCTATATTCTTTCAACCAATACCAACTGTGAATTTCACTTTTGGTCTTAAAAATAAATGACTCCCTCAAGTTTTCTGCCATATCCTGCAAATGCAATACCAAGTATATTTGTCCTTTGTAATGTTTATAACTACAATTTCAGTGGCTTTTTCACTCTCAAATAACACGACAAGATGATGAAAAACAAAAACAAAACCAGCATGCAAGCAGTTAGTAAAGATGAAAGATGAAGAAAATATGTTCAAGTGTGTCCACACCCAGATAGAATGAAAATCTGGAAACTGAAAATTTGTTTCCAAGAAGCTACCAATTAAATTCATGTGTTTCAGATCTTCTCAAAACAAGCTCAGTAAAGATCACTGAATTGGGGCCGCTAGGTGGCGCAGTGAGTAGAGCGTTGGCCCTGGAGTCAGAAGGACCTGAGTTCGGATCCAGCCTCAGACACTTAACCCACACAAACAAAAACCTGGCCGTGTGACCTTGGGCAAGTTACTTAACCCCAATTTCCCTCCAAAAAGCAAAAAAAAAAAAAAAAAAGATCACTGAATTGAGTCCCATTACTGGAATTTAAATTCAGGTTCAACATGCTTATCTGTGTCTTTAGGCAAGTTACTTACTCTAAGCCTCAAAGTGTACTCTCAGGTCCCTTCTAAATCTATGATCCTATGATTCTACAAGGCAGCTAGGTGTCTCAGTGGATAGTGTCAGACCAGAAGTCAGGAAGACTTATCTTCCTGAGTTCAAATCTGGCCTCAGACACTTAATAGCAGTCTGACTCTGAGAAAGTCACTTAACTCTTGTTTCCATAACTATAAAATGAGGTGGAGAAGGAAATGGCAAACCACTACAATATCTTTGCCAAGAAAACTTCCAAATGGGGTCACAGAAAGCCAGATATGACTGAAACAACCAAAAAACAAGATTCTACATTTAGTTTAGAAATTAACACATACATACTAATCATTTTTTTCTAAATGATAATAACAAACTTCATTTCTCTCATTCTCTGTCTTTACCTGTTCTGCTTTGGAGTACAATGTTTCAGATCCATGTATCATAACCATGTAGTTACAAATAGTAAGACAGACCCACAGACAGGTAAGTTACAAGGGGAACCAGAGTGATGTGCATACCCTCACTCTCATATGAAACACAAAACTGATATGGCAGTAAATGGGGAAAGGAGTCATTTGGAATCTAAAGTAAAGGAGTAACAAGGAAGAGCATCAGAAGTCCAAGCAGAGACATGATTTAACCTATAGCTCAGGATCTCAAGAGGTAACCCTGGGGGTTTGGGAAATTTCTCTATTATTGCTGCTCATGAGCCACAATCTTATGTGCTCCTTACTGAATAACAATTAGCTAGTAAGAGTCAATAAGCCTTTAGAAACAGGCAATTACTAAACAGGGACAGAAAGTAGAGTTGTCACAGAAACACACCCCCCCCCCCAAAGCAATGGCACAAAAGGTCCCTGGGCTGGGAAGGGTGGGGGAGAGAGGGAAGAGCTAGGCATACATGAACTCATATGGACCAAGGGCAAACTCACAGTTCTTAATTAATGGAAGTCCTTTTTTTTCTGCTTCATAAAAGCATCAAGTTCCTTTTTAGGTATAGTTATCTCCTTGGCTCCAAGGATTGGTACTTTTGTAGAATCCTGAGGATGCTTTTCCTCACTGTGTCTAATCTGTACTCTTAGTTAGCTTCCTTGCTGGTTGCATTATTTGTTACTGGTTCAATTTCGTTTATGACAAGAGCAATGTGATCTTTCCCCTCTCTCCTTGTGTGTCCTCAACCACTCCAGAAGCTTGACTTCTTCGCTTCTGGAATCCCTGCTCTGATATACCTAAAACCAGAAATGTGTCTAATTCTTTCAATAAATGAGAACACATTTTCATCTTTTGACTTAAAGAACTTGATTTCTCCCAAAAAATTATTAAGGATTTGTTTACACCTGTGATTCATTCTATAATTTAATCACAAAGGTGTTCTCATCCTATAAAAGTTATCAGGATACAGGACATTTTATTAGTTACATTGAGTTGAGGAGATTGGGTCCTGCCTTTTACATTTGCCTAAAAAGTCAGTCCTAAGGATTTATTAAGCACCTATTATGTGCTAGGCAGTATGCCTGAAAAGCAAAGAAGGCTTAGGTAAGTGCCAATGCAAGGGGAAAGACTGGTACAGGACGAAAGAAAAATTAAGTAAGAGGAAGGAGGTTGCCAGAAGGGGAAAATGAATAAATAGGTTGAGGAAGAGGCTGAAGAGGGCACAGGTATTTCCTTGTGGTACTTTGAACAACACATAATTCCATGATTCTCCAGTAAACATAGGACTTAACCTTAATAAAGACATACTTTCCTCTTTCTTCTTATCTTGGCTGTCCCTTTTTGTTTTCCTTTGATTGAATGCCCTTCTGGTTCATCTCTTCTCTCCCCGTCACCCCCAATTTAATCTGTGCTACTCTGTAAAGAACTAGACCCCTGTTCATAAGTAAATCTTCTTCTTCCTTCCTACTGGTGTTTGAAGGCTCCCAAACAATATGGGTCCTACACCAAGGTAACTTTTTGAAATGCAAGTGAAAAAAAGAAACAAGAGATGTGAAGAGAATGATCTTGGGCACTCAGTCACTAAATCCAGTCTAGCTAAATTTGTTCCCTGATGGAAGAATGGCTAAGCTCAGCATATAGACAGGATGCTCTTGAGATTTTTGATAAGTTTGTACAAAAGGTATTCTACCGGGAAACTCAAAATTTGCTTATCTTTGATCACTAAGTCATTCAACAAGCACCTGTAGATTAAAAAAAGTAGACGTAGCAAAATCTTAACAATTAAACTCTATTCATTTAAAATCTGTGATAATTCAAGCTGGCCCTTAGGAAAAAGTGCTTTGCTAGGCAAAGCCTTACTGTAAATAGTATTTTTAAATCTTGCTTAAGCTATGTGAACTGGAATGTTTTGCTTTTTTAAAGGACTTTGGCAAACTTTCTACACAAACAGATGAGGATTACAAATCTGTCTTAGCTATTCAATAAATCTGGCCTCGAAGAGCACTTGCTTTGAAATTTTATTAGCAAACCAGTCTTTGAAAATTAATGGCTTTGTAATTCTTTCATTATTTACAATCTTCAATGGTTTGAAATACTAGCCTTACCCTAATTTTTTAAATTCATTTTTTTTCTATTAACAAGTATTTATTTACTCTCCCTTCCAACTTCATCCTATGGGGGAAGAGAAGGAGAAGACAACAACACCTTTCTAATAAATATAGTCAAGCAAAACAAATCCCCACATTGTCCATATCTAAAATGTAGGTCTCATTCTTTATAATAAGCACATCACCTCTGTTGGGAGGCAGATAACACTTTTCATCATCATCATCAGTACTCTAACCTTAACTCTAATTCATCCCAGACTTCTCTGTTCAATACCCCAAATTAGAGCACCCCGTAAAGCCCAAATAGGCTTTTGAAAGCATATTTGTACTATATTATTTTTCTATAAGTCAGACTGTTGTGGATGTCTACTAAGTTCATGTTTGGAATATAACAACAACAGCATTCACATAGAGTTTTAAAGTGTTCAAAGCACTTTTCAAACATCTCATTTTTCTCAACAACCTTGTTGTGTTATTATAGCCTCATTTGATATGTGAAGAAACTGAGGCAGAGGGAGGTTAAGTGACTAGTCCAGGGTCACATCTAGAAAAACTGTCTGAGGCACAATTTCAATTCAAGTCATCCTGATTGCAAGTTGTGCACAAGTGTTCAAAACACTCAACTAGCTGCTAGTGGTGAAGTACTGAAGGCTTCTTGTAGGGATGAACCCTACCTACCTGGCTTAGATTTTTATTTAGTCTGTGATACTTGTGCTCAAATAGCTACAATAGCTAACTAGCCATGCAGAGAAATTGAACCTGCCTCCATGACATTTTTGTAAGCAAAATGCATTTAATAATATAATATTTACATCTATCTATAACAGTCCAGAAAAGCAACTGAGGCTATTTTAATTTTATCTATGGTAAATTTAAAGTAACAATGAACTTACTACAGAATATATATTAGCCCTAAAAAACAATTGTAAACAATATCAATTGAGTAATATTTAAGCAAAATTAGTAAAAAACAAAAAACCATGCCACACTTGTTGAAATTTATCTTACTTCTATAAAATTCCCATAAAATCCTCTTCTAAGTCAAAGTTTTAATGTACTTATTTTTTTCAATAAGTACAGACCTTTTTCTATAAATATCTATTTACTTTTGATTCTGGATATACTTAATGAATTCTTTAAATAAGAGTGTATATTCAAATAGATTTCAATTCAACAAACATTTTTCAAGTGCATATTATGTATACAGTTGCTAGGCCCTAGACATACCAAGTAAAAACCCAGGAGTCTGGATTAAGCAAAAGCAGGCTAACCCAAACTGAGGGGAACTTTGCAATGTTTATGTTAGCTCAGAAGGATGCAAGTCTCTAGGACAAGAGAACTCTCTCCTAAACCATTCTACTTCAGCTGCTAGACAGTTAAAATTAAGCAAATAAGCTTTTTTTCAAGAGGAAAGGTTGTCTAATGGTAGCCATCTCTGAGATGGGGGTGGGAGTGGGAGTGAGGATTTACATGATAACTTTGTTGCACATTTAAAAGGAACTGCAAGTTGTACATAGTATCTGGGATTTCAAGTGCAATCATCTTTATTGTACTGTTATGGAAATTCTTGTTTTATTCCACACATTTAAAAAATTTTTAATTAAAAAAAAAGAGAGAAAGGGGTGGCTAAGTGGCACAGTGAGTAGAGCATTGGCCCTGGAGTCAGAAGGACCTGAGTTCGGATCCAGCCTCAGACACTTAAGGCACACACAAACAAAAACCTAGCTGTGTGACCTTGGGCAAGTTACTTAACCCCAATTGCCCTCCAAAGGAAAAAAAAAAGAGGAAAGGTTGTCATGATCAATAATGCAACAGTACCAAAGTCCCTCAACAGTTGCTGATGTTTACCTTTCCCCTATAGGTGAAGATTATCCCTGTTGTTTACCTATGAGCAAAGGTAAACAACAGGGATTATCAAGAAAAAGATACTTCCTCATCTGAATATATACCGAACACTACCCACCAATGGTAGAACAAAAAGGTAAGGTGAGATGAGCCATAACCAATGAAAATAATATGGCTAAGAGTAGCACAGCCATGCGGGCGAGGAAGGGGTTATTGTGGGTGACAGTAACTGACAATGACCTTTGCCCTAGAAAAGACAGGTCTTTGAGAACAGAACTGAATGATTCCCCACCCTATCATACCTGCACAGGTCAGCTTTTGTAAGTAATAGTAGCTCACAGTTATGCAGCACCTCAAAGTTTCTACAGAGTTTAAGCAAGGTTATGTTATTATTTGTGAATTGTTACTGAGATTTATCTAGGTAATCCCCCTTAAATCAATTTTTAAAAATATTGCCAATCAAGCTAATTTTGTTTGCTTTTTATCATACCTCCTCATCATCTATTTTACTTTCTAAACCTCAGTTAAGAGTAATAAATAGCTTAATGCTTCGGTGTTTTGTATTTTTTTTTAATTAGACATTTTTGTTGCTAGGTTCTTAAGTCTTCAGAGACCCAAGAAAACCAGCTGGAGCACACTTGCTTTTTCACTCCACTGTGAAGACCTAAATGGATGTTGAATAGTATGAATGAGTAGTTGAATTTTTCTTTCGTTTCAAACAAAGGAACAAAGCACTATTTTGCCACTTATCTCTAAAATATTTTAAAGAGAACTATTTCTAAGGAGAAAAAATCACTTAAAGGACACAACTCAGGTGAAAGTATACAAGTCAAATTATAATAAATATCACGAAGGATAATTCTTGAATAATCAAAGTATTTTCTAAAGCACCTGTTGCAGGGGCCCAGATTATTTCAAGTGACATTAAATACAAGGGAACATAACGAACAGAATAACAACATCCACTGTAGAATTTGATTACACACTATGTACATTAAAATTCAAGCAGTTATCTCTATTACCACTCACAAATTAAAAGTGGTGATTTTTTTTTTAAAAAGAATGTAGGGCCACTATGCTAGGCTCTATGCATACCTAGATTAAACAAAATGAGATATTGTGTAACACTGGGCAAGTCACATCTTGGTGTGTTCTTTGAAGTCCTTACACCAATGAAATAAAAGATTCTGTCCATATTCTTTAGATAAAGTGTGGCTTTCTTCCTCCCACATAATAAATCAGTGACAAAAATGAAGAAATTAAATGATATTTAAATTTAGAATCTGAACTTAAAACACAAATGAGATTATTAGAACGATAACGATATAAATTTTGGCCAGACAGCATGTTTTGACAGTACAGCCTCTCTGTAAATGGCCAAATGAACCCTGCCCAAATAGTACTTCAAACCCTGTGAGTTATTAAGACCGACAAGAATTAGGTGGCAAAAATAAACCCTTGTCCAAAAGGAAAGTAGTTCAGCTTTTTGCAAAGTTATGAAAGTTCATGCAAGGTCCTCTTCTAATGGGTTCACTATTTATTCTGCTTATTTCAATTAATGCCCTTTTTCAATGTTTTAGATTTAAGGCCCAAAATTCATCATCATCATCACTAACATTTATATAGCACTTTTATTACAAGTCAAGCACTGCCATTCCAATGGTTTTCTCATTTGAGCCTTACACCAGCTCTGCAATATAGGTGCTGTTACATGCAGACTCCAGGGCCAGGAATCTATGTGTGCCACCCAGGCTGCCTAGAGAATTTCACTAAGTATTTATAGAGTAATAACAATTGTAACAGGTAGCATTTCTTCATCATCTACTATGCACTAGTCACTCTGCTAAGTGCTTTACAAATATTATCTCATTTGAATCTCACAACGGTCCTGGGGAAGTAGGTATTTTTATCACCATCACCAGCTGAGGACTGAGGCAAACAGAGGCTGTGACTTGCTAGTCACATAGCTACTAAGTGTGTAAGGTCACATCTGAACTCATCTGAACTTCCTGACTCCAGGCCCACCACTGTATCCACTGCACCACCCAGGGCCCTCAAATCTACTATTATTCCTACAGTACTATGCTATTGAATACCTACTTGACCAAACTAGTTTTAAAAATGGGAGATTTACCTCTAATTATAGGCTAGCTGAGATAACTTAGCGCAACATGAGAAGCAGTGCAAATTTGCAAGCAGGAAGCTAAACCTGCACATTCAATTTAACAAGCATTAAGTGAGTTACCTACTCAATAAATGTGTAAGACATCATGACTTAGGCAATTTTCTACCTCAAAGTTTCCTAATACTTAATCTCCCTTGGGATCTGGGATGAGCCAAGGAATTACTATATCTTGTCCTGTAAATATTACCAGTATAACACAGAATACTGGGAGGTAAAAATTTCTTCTATAGGTTGTCAAGTTAACAAGCTCTTCTTTTTTAAAAAATATTTTATTTTTGGGGAGGCTAGGTGGTGCAGTGAGTAGAGCATCGGACCTGGAGTCAGAAGGACCTGAATTCGGATCCGGCCTCAGACACTTAACGCACACAAACAAAAACCTAGCCTTGTGAACTTGGGCAAGTTACTTAACCCCAGTTGCCCTCCAAAAAGCAAAAAAATAAAAATAAAAAAATTATTTTCCCCAATTAAAAAAAAACAATTTTAATATTCTTTCTTTTCAAATTTTGAGTTCTAAATTCTCATTCCCTTCCTTCTCTGCGCCCCCAAGCAATTTGAAATAAGTTATACATATCTAGTCATTCAAAATACATTTCCATGTAAGTTATGTGTTAAAAAATAAAAAAACACACACAGACCCAAAAAACCTAAGAAAAATAAAGAAAAAGTATGCTTCAATCTGTGTTCAGACTCCACCAATTTTTTCTCTGTAAATGGAACAGCACTTTCAGAATTGTCTTGGATCGTTGTCTTGCTGAGAACAGTTAAGTTATTCCCAGCTAATCTTCATATAATATTCTTGTTATTGCACACCAAGGCTTCTTAAATTTTTTCAACTTTCAAGTCCTTCAGCCCTTCTTAAATTGTAGGTCATGACCCCAGTTTAAAGAGTGCTGTAAATGACTCCTGGTCTCCTGGTTCTGCTCACTTTGCATCAGTTCATGTAAGTCTTCCCAGGTTTTTCTGATAGTATTCTGATTGACATTTCTTCATCACAATCATATACAACTTATAACAAGCATTTATTAAGCAGGAACTATGCTAAACATTGGGGATATAAAGACAAAAACAATCCCTGCTCTCAAGGAACTCATCATTTAATGGGGGAAACAAAATGCAAATACCTATGTACAAAAAAGAAATCAAAGGTAAGATCAAAGGGAAGGCACTAGCATTAAAGGAGACTGCAAAAGGTTTCTTGCAAAAGATAGACTTGAAAGAGGCCAGGAAAGTCATGACGGGAGACATGAGGGAGAAAATTCCAGAGATGGGGGGGACAATCAGTGAAAATGCAGAGTAAGTATCTTGCTAAGGAACAGCAAAGAAGCCAGTGTTACTAGAATGTAAGAGTAGGTAGAGGGGGAATAAGGTCTAAGAACGGAAAGAAACTGGTGAACAAGTCTGAAATGTTCAGATAGTTAAGAATATCTACCAACAATAATAACTGCCCCAAATTAGATTAGTCAAGCTCACATTTGGAAATACAGTCCCACTTTCAGAGGATAGTGCCTTTCCAGACACACTGCATTTGAGTAGTTATAGCCTACAGTTACTGGAGATAGCAAGGCTATAGTTACTGTGATCTGAGATTCATCTGCATAGAAAGACATCTGTAATCACAAGAAAGGTTTAGCTGACTATGGCTAGAGAAACATTTAAAGAAAGATTAAGTGTTTGTAACTATTCGTGTAAATAATTACAGAAAGATGAAGATGAGCTAGAAAATGAGACACAGAAGAACCCAAAGGGGCTGGGGTGGTGAGTGGTGGTTCAGAATTCAATAGTGACAGAAAAGACAGAAAGCCCAAGGGAAAAGAGTGTCAAGAAGGAAGGTTTGGTAAACCAGAATACAAAATGTTACTGAAACATCAATATGAACGAATACTGAGAAAGCCCAATGACTTGGCAATTAAGAGACCATTGCCAATGTGTGAAAGTACAGTTTCATCAAGGAATAAAGTGGGATCAAGAAGATAAGAAAAAAATGGTCTGGAGGCAACAAGTAACATACCCGAAGTTGGCCTGTAAGAGAAAAGAAAGATACAGGATGGGAGTTAAGAGTGGACAAAGGGAAGTGGACAAGGAAAAGTTTTCTTAACATAGGAAGACTTATGTCTATCTAGCCATGCACGGTTTGATCTGCTCATGTATCTAACAGTAAATGGATATTTCCACATACTTAATATGCAGCATTAGAACTGAAAAACCTACAATTAAATCTTTAGCTACACTTTTTTACTTTATATAATCATTAATAACACAATATTTCCCATTTTTGAGGCACCTGTAAAGTGTTTTTATAGGGGTATAGTGGAACGCTGCCAGTCCAGTTAAAAATACATGAACATATGCTCATGGTAGTTGGTCATAATTGGCAATGTTTTAAAACAACTGCTATAAATAAAGCAACAAGCCCACAATAAAAAAAAAGTTTGAATGTGGAAAGTGAAGCAAAGCCAATAATATGGAGTACTAATAAAAATTCTTCACTATAAAGGAAAAGAAAAAAATTTCACATAAGAGGAATAAGACTTTTTTGAAATTGTTTATAATTATTGGATATTGTAAGACTAGAACAGTGGTTTTTCATAGGCAAACTTGTCTGACAGACAAGTAATACAAAAAAGTTATAAACTCTGAAGCCAAATTCTATTACTTGTCTATCAGACCGGTTTATTTTTTGATAGATTAGCACATGTGCTAAACAAAGCCCTTTTAAATGAAGCAAATATTCCCATATAAAGGGAAATTCAAATAATTCAAGCACAGTTCATACAACACTAACAACCAAAACAACATACTCCAAGACTTGCTAGTTATTTTTAAAAGATCTACTTAAAAAATTTTAATTAGGAGATGATACCAAATTTTTTCTCTAGTTTTTAAAATTATAGACAAAGTATCAAAATCAGAGAATAATTTCCATTTGTGATTTTTTTTTAAACCAGAGCCAGGAAGAAAGGTTGTAGTTCACATAGAAGTCTTTAAAACCTACTTTGGTGCTTTAAGACATTAACAACTGACTCAAGCTTTCCCTTAAATAAGGCACAAGTTCTATTTGAACTTTTAACAATGGAAGTTAACTTTTCTGCCAAATTTTCTTGCAAACTGTTTTTCATTAATAAGCTTTTTAAAGTGTGTCTAATAATAAAACCCACTGTTCCCTTTGTCCTTGCCTCATTATTCTGGAGTCTTGCTGGGCTTGGTCTTTTGAACTGGTGAGACACACATTAGCTCAAGTTCCCAACATGCTGGAAATCCCATCATCTTGCCTACTGAAACTAGCTCAGGAGCATCATAACAGCATAATGAATATTCTATCACTGAGGACATGAGCTTTTTGTTGGGAGGGGGAAGGCTGTGGGAGACAGGGGAGAATAACTGAGAAGAGAAATAAGAGAAAATTAGGTGGCCAATATTATACAGAGACCTTGTAAACTCTTAACATGATATTAATCAAGTGTGGCAAAACTTTACATAAAGCTATAATTAGATATTTAGGAAAATGTTCCTTAAATAAAAGCATTCAATATACTAAGAAAAACTGACTGCTAGTGTTAGACATAACAAGTCATATGGAAATAAGAAGTATGATGCATGTATCTCTTTCTTAACTGATGGTTGTGAAAGTATTAATAATAATGTATTAAATCACTCAGGCATGCAGTCCAGCTCTGCCTGATCAGCCAACAAAACTGATCTAAAGTTGTCAAGTTAAAAGGCCAGTACTGAAAATCAAAAGAACCAAGGACTGGTTAGCACTATCACCAGCTGTATGACCAGAAACAAGTCACTTTCCCTCTTTCTACCTCAATTTTTTCTTTCTTAAAAAGAAGACAAGTTCAACCAGCTATAGGCTGTTGTGGAAAGCAAACGAGATAATACGCTGTAAAAAGGTAGTGTTAAAAGCACTACAGGGGCGGCTAGGTGGCACAGTGAGTAGAGCGCCGGCCCTGGAGTCAGAAGGACCTGAGTCTGGATGTGGCCTCAGACACTTAACACACACACACACACACACACAAAACCTAGCCGTGTGACCTTGGGCAAGTTACTTAACCCCAATTGCCTTACCTTCCCCCACTCCAAAAGGCAAAAAATAAATAAAAATTAAAATTAAAAAAAGAGTACTACAAAACAGGGTATTATTTCTATTTCAAATTAGAACCATCCAATCTGCTTACGCAATTTTAAAGGTTTGTTCCTTTAAAAACCCTGCTGTGTATTTGTTTTTATAGTCATCTTACTCATCTATCCACTTACTGCTGGAGTTAAAAGGGGAAAAAAAAGGAATTTAAGGCTGAAGGAGAAAAGAAACTAATGTGGAATTCATACAGTAACTCCAGAGTTTTTTGAACAAGGGTTCTTAACCTTTTTCCATGTCATGAGGGCCTTTGTTGTTCAGTCATAGCTGACTTTTTATGACCCCATTTGGGGTTTTCTTGGCAAAGATACTGTTTGCCATTTCCTTCCTTAGCTATTTTATAGATGAGGAAAGTAAGATTAAGTGACTTGCCCAGGATCACACAGCTATCAAGTGTATGAGGCCAGATTTCAACTCAGGAAGATGAGTCTTCCTGGCTCTAGGCCCAGCACTCTAGCCACTGCAACACCTAGCAAAAGCAATCTGCTAAAACCTAAGGGTGAATCTCTTCTCAGAACAATATTTTTAAAAGTATAAAAAACAAAGTATAGAGTATTAGAGGAAACCAATTATATTGAAATACAGTTATCAAATATTTATTTTTAAAACCAGCTCTTGGATCCCAGGTTAAGAATCTCTGTCTAGAATATTCACTTGAAGTCTTTTAAACTTTCAGACTTCTAAAGGATTAAAAAGGCTCTTTATAGTGGGGAAAAAAGGATAATAGCAGATTATCTATAATCTCTAAGGTTTCTAGCCCATCAACTCTCTTGCTTTAAATAAATGTATTATTAGTGCTTCAGGCAACAGCTCAAGGATGGGCAGTATGCCACAATGAAAATAGGATTTGAAGTCAAAGGAGCTGATTTCAGATCCTCCCTTTGAGGCTTACCACCTGGGTAACCCTGCTCAACTCACTTAACTTCTCTGGGTCTCAGTTTACTCACCTATAACATTAGGGCATCTGATAGAGGTCCCTTCCAAGCTATACCTAGGATTTACTTTTTCTTTGGCCTCATTTATCTCCACCAAATTCCTATTCTTCAGACTCTCCTGATTTGAACTAAATAATTCTTCTACCTGTTTCTACTAGATCTGAAAAATTCCTCTACCTTAAAATAATAAACAAGAGGCAATGGGACAGAACGGACAAGAAGCTGACTTCAGAGTCACAAAGTGCTGGGTTTCCATTGTGCCCTTCCAGCACAATAGCAGTAAAACCCTGGAATTAATTGGAGGGGGAATTCTGATTTGAATTGATAAAGGGACTTCCATTAACCAAGGAGGTCCCCAAATTAATGACCTCACTGTGGACGTCCAGGCCCTATATCACTTAACATAAGAGACCAGTATCTTCAAGACTGGAAAGAAATCACTCCTCACCAGTTACTGGTGTTATTCACCTGTCTAGAATGTCCCCCCCACCTCTCCATTTAATCAAACTTTACTTAGCCTCTTGAAGGCACAGTCCAAATCCCACTTCTTCCTTACATTCCTAGAAAAAGCTATACAGATTGATCTCTCTCTCTCTCCTGAACTCTAACATTTGTATCTTTACAATTTAGTACCTTAAAAACCACAGTCTTACAACTTTGCTTCTGCAGCTATAACTGAAGGATGAGAAAACTGTACAGATGTATGAAGCTCACACACATACACAGACGCATATATGATATGAGAGATTTTCAGCAAGCAACAATGTGGTTTTTGTCAGTTTTAGATCATACCAGAGCAGTATCCATGGTGGCCTCTAAAAACTACTTTGCTTTTCAAAATTACATGTTCTAATAAACATGTTTTATAGAATACATTTTTAAGGGGCGGCTAGGTGGCACAGTGAGTAAGAGCGCCGGCCTCGGAGTTGGGATGACCCGAGATCAGATCCGGCCTCAGAAAATGAGCACCCACGCATAAATAATGACTAGCCTTGTAACCTTGAACAAGTTACTTAACCCCAATTGCTTATAAAAAATAAAAATAAATAAAAAAAGAATACATTTTTAAATGAAAGGGAACAGAAATTAACTGTTTTAAAGGTTTCTACAACATCTTTTGGAATGATTATTTTTATACTGTTGCAAAATGAAGTAATATCACTATCTAAAATTTCTTTTGAATACTGGTTGTATTTCTTCTACAATTACAAATTTAATACCTTTTGAAAAACTGATATATTTGAAAATCTGATCTCTCTTTTTTTTAATGGTGATTATTAGCCACAGAGGAAAGATACAAAAAGAAATTAGAATTCAAATTTACTTATAAAGACTCAAGTCCTTCTTCAAATCTATAACTGATTCCCAATTGGACAATTATCTTTAAGAAAATCAGCAACTTTTTTTAAGAAAACGCAGCAATATATGTTTTTAAAATACTGACAATAAAAAGGGTATAGCATTTTATTACCCCTCCCAATTAACATTTGGAAATATTATATTCTCTAATTTCTGACAACTTTTTTTCTCTAGGGATAAAATTTAAAAGAATGATTTTTATGACTAGTATTTAAAAAATCAAATTAAAACAAGGCAATATTTTATCAAAATTTGTATTTGGATTCAATTAAGGATATACTAAACACATGGTGACTAGTGCATTCTTTTTTTTTAGAGTAGTCACTTGGAAAAGGGACAGTGAAAGTAAATGAACAAAATCTTTAAGTGTTTCCACAGCTGTCTGAGGTAGTAAATAGACCTAAGGAGATGAAGTAAACACCAATAAATAACAATTCTGTGGGTATAAAAAATTCCAAATACCTATTACTTATTTATTTATGAATATCTCACACATCCTCACAAAGTAGAAAGCTGACATTCACCTTTTACAATGAGAAAAAATGGGGCACACTGAGTTGCCCCAAAGTGCCCCAGCCAGTGATAGAACTCTACTGAGAATAGCACTCCACTGAACTGAAACTCAGCTTCTACCTCATTTACATAAGGTTTTCATTTTCAAAAAATGGTTTTATCTTTACAAAAAAAGGTAGGACAGTCATAAGAAAAAGAATCCAAGCAATTAAAACTATTATGACTATATATTTATTATCTTTAAAATTCTTTTTTAATTTTTCAAAAAAATTTCCTTTTCTTTCACATAAAAAAATACACTCACCAAACAAGAAGACAAATGAATAGCTCTTTATACGGCATACTGGAAAGAAAGGGATGCTGTTCTACTTCCCTCTCAACTCCCCCACCCCAAAAAAAGAAAATGGAAAAATGGTATAATTCAAGTATTAACTAGGCAAATGAAACTATCAGAAACGGGATAGTCTTGGTATTCAGGTGAAGACAGGATGTATATTTATATAATGCAACCAATAGGATTCTAAGCTCTGATCTGTAGTCAGTCAAGTCTGACCTTGTGCACTAATTTCCTTTCTTCAAACTCTGTGAACCCAACTGTGAAATGAGGTGAAGGTTGGTTTAAAGCACACATGCTATTTAGACTAAACTGTGCTAAATGATTACCTTACAAAACCTAGAATTGTAGCCTACTTTTCAAAGAAATCATTCCCCTAACCAAAAGCAGTATATTTAAACAAAGGTGATAGAGGAATATAAATATTTTCTAAACATATGCTGTAAAATTCACCCATCAACCACACTAATGGAAGAAGTGTGTACCTAGAAATTTGGTATTTTTCCAGTGATCTGTGAAGTCCTCTTAATCCACATCCTGAAGTCAGCTATACTAACTAGGTACTAAGGAATGCTAAACAAAGACTGACCTTGGCAAATTAATGTCACTGAGTTATAAACAAAATTAGTTTTCAAAGCAAAACTCTACATTGTGAAAAATATAGCATGTCTAATTATGATACCAGAAAGGGTAAACAGAATTTGGTTTAAGTTTCTTTCATATCAAACCTTCCAGCAGAGTATTAAAAATTACCACAAGGTACATCCAGAATATGTCATTTCTTGGAGTCAAGTTTAAATTCTTTTCAATGAAACATTTTTCTTCCTTTTCTTTCTCACATAAACACATAAACACCTAACTCCAAAGACTATAGCACTCTAAAAGAAATAAAAGAAAAGGAAGCCAGCTTCTAGCAGGGATGCAGTTTAAGGGAAGAGGATGATGTGTAGATACTCTGTAACTGATTCTAGTCTGCTGGATTCTAGTCATCCTTGGTTTTTTTGTTTTTGTTTTTGTTTTTTAATTTTTGCTTTTTGCAGGGGGGAAGGCAGTGCAATTGGGGTTAAGTGACTTGCCCAAGGTCACACAGCTAGTAAGTGTTAAGTGTCTGAGGCCGGAATTTGAACTCAGGTCCTCCTGACTCCAAGGCCAGTGATCTATTCATTGTGCCACCTAGCCGCCCCTCCTATTTATTCTCTATATAGATAGCTCTGCATATATCTGTTTGCATGTTGTCTCAGGGACTGTCTTTCGACTCTTTTTATAACCCTAGTGCTTAGCATAGCGCCTGGCACATGCTAAATGCTTAACAAATGTTTACTGATTAACTGACATTTTGGTAGTCATTTCCAATTTATCTAAAGTATACCTTATTACATATAGTTTTTTTGCATTTGTCTCCCCTATTAAACTGAGTTGCTTGAGAGCAGGCACCATTTTTGTCTGTCTTTGTATCCCTGATAGCACAGTGCCTAGCACACAGCAGACACTCAATAAATGCTTTTTGTCTGGTATTAGAAGCAAGAGGATGCAAGGAAGAGGTATTAGAACTGGAAGGCCCCAAGACAGTTTCCATTCATAATATGGAGGGAAAAGCAAGAATAAGGAAGATTAGAATTATTGTCATTATTTTACAGTGATTAAGTATTGAAAATTTCCAGATCTTTAAAAAATACTCCATCTTTCCATCTTTCCCTACCTTGCTTATACCCTTGTCTAAATATGGGTTAGCAGAATATGGCAGGAAAAGGGCTACACAAATTCTAGCAAACCAAAGCTGATACATGGGTTTTAGTCTAACAACTTCATTTAATAGCCCCCTAACTTTACTTATTTCTAGAGAAAAAATAAATAAATAAATGCCCTGAAGAGGGGGGGGTGTGTCCGTGTGCATGTGTGTGTGTGTTTTCCTTGCCTAACATTTCTATATGCCAAACCACCAAAATTATAACAAAGTTTTCTTTGAAGTCTTTCACAGTAGAACCCAATCTCAGGCTTTACTAGTCTCTATAAAGAAAAATGCTGAGGACAACAAAAAGAGCTTTTTAGCTATATTGGGGATAAGAACAATGAAAGATTCGTTCTGGTCCTGGGAGGGGATAGGGCTGTGATCTCACAGAAAGGAAGTTGATCATCTCTGCCATTGCTATTTGGCTTCTGCTTTCCCTATCAAGAAGAATGATCTTCGGAGTGGAAAAGGAGAGAGCTAAAATGCCTAAGAGGAAATTGAAAACCAAGATTAGGTGGGCAGATAGTAAAAGGCTACCTGTTTTAGCCAAAATCAGTGTGCCTCTACAAATTACATCTCAGGTGCCAATGCTGAAATAACTTGAGCATGTCACTGCCCAAGAGCTGTCATTTATCTCTGAGAAATGGAAGAGAATGGGAGGCATCCCAGCAGACTGAAAACAGGCAAATGTCCTGATTTTGAAACTGAGAGAAAAGGTGTATCTGGAGGTCACAAAGCAACATTAAGATGAAAGGCACTAAGTAGGCAAGATTGCAGACCATGTGGTTTGTAAACATTTAAAAGCACTGGAGTGATCACCATGAGCCAGAATGATGAATTCATTAAGAACAGTTGTGGTAAAATGTGGTAGCATTTCCATTTTTGTCACATGATACATTAAAGAATGTGTATTAAGTCCAAACATTCTGGAGAACAAGTTGCAACTATGCCCAAAAGGGTATAAAATCATGCATATGCTTTCACCTAGCAATACTGCTAATAGTTCTATATTCCAAAGAGATCTAAAAAGAGGGGGAAAGACCCATATTTACAAAAATATTCATAGCAGCTTTTTGTGTTGGCAAAGAATTGGAGACAAAAGGGATGCCCATCAATTGCTAGAGAAGTTGTGGTATGTGATTGTGATGGAATACTATTGTGTTGTAAGAAATGACAATGGCGATGGTTTCAGAAAAACCTGGCAAGACTTATGCACATATTAACAGCAATACTGTAAAATAATCAACTGTGAAAGACTTAGTAACTGATCACTACAAAGATCTACCACAACTCCAAAGAACTCGTGATTCATGATTTAAAATGCTATCTTACCTCCAAATAGAGAACTGATGAACTCAGAGTGCTCATTCAAGCATAGCTATTTTTTTTATTTATTCTTGGGGTTTTCTGGGGGGGGGGGGGAGAGGGAAACAACATACCTAATGTGAAAACATGTTTTCAATGACTTCGTACATATAATGGGTATCATATTTCTAGTCTTCAAAATGGGTGAGGGAGGGGCTGGAAGGAGAGAATTTGGAATTGAAAACTTAAAAAAAAAAATAGAGTGTGTATAGACACAGAGATCTGGTAATGTGTGTGATGAGGTCTCTCAGTCCAACAACAATCAACAAGCATTTGCTAAATGCTTTCTGTGGGCACCTTGCTAAGAGCATAATAGATATGAACAAAGGTGAAAACGTATGTATCACAGAATCACAAAATTTTAGAGTTGTAATGAAACATTACCTCAGAAGCCATCTGCTCCAATCCATATTCAAAAGAATCCCCACTATAACACACCCAACAAGTGGTCACTCACAGCCTTCGCTTGAGGAGCTCTAAACCTATCTCCTCAAAGGAGCCCGTTTTGCTTTGGGTCATTTCAAATTATTTTTTCTGACATCAAGCCTAAATTTCTCACTTTGCAATTTTCATCTATGGCTCATGGTTCTGCCTTTTGGGGGTAAAAATAACAAGGCTGATCTCTCCTCCACATGTTGTTGTTATTCAATCATTATCTGACTCTCTGTGACCCCATTTGGGGTTTTCTTGGCAGAGATACTAGAGTGATTTGCCATTTCCTTCTCCAGATCATTTTACAGAAAAGGAAACTGAGGCAAACGGGGTAAAGTGACTTTGCCAGGGTCATACAACTAGTGTCTGAAGCAGAATCTTAACTCAGGTCTTCCTGACTCCAGGTCTGGTACTGTTCTTTCTATTTCTCTACTCAGCTACCACCATGTCCTCCATATAGACAGCCCTTCAAATTTTTAAAGACAGATACAATGTCTCCCCCAGAGTCTTCTTTTATCCAGGTTAAACATGCCTAGAGTACACTAGATCCTTTTGACTAATTTTTGTAGGTCATGGAATTCTTAAACCCATGGTGTGCAGGAGTGAACACAATACTTCACATGAGGTCTGGAAAGGGCAGAGTACAGTGGGATTGTTCCTTGTTCCTGGAAGCTACATCCCTCCTAAGGCAGCCCAAAACTACCTTAGTTTTCCCCCCTCTAGTTGACTCACCACACTACTGACTTCTAGTATATTCACAAGATTTACAGATAGATATAAGTTAGATGTATCCATGGGTACTTCAACAGTCATACTCACACATTAAATTTCAAGTATTGGACTTTTAGGTTAAGACAATGAAAAATACAAAAAGAGGTAAAACAGCCATCAAAAAAGACTTGGGAGAATCCAGTGGATTACAGGTTTAAAAGTTCACACGGACTACATCTAAGATCTACATCAAAAGAAGTATGATGTCCATGGAAAACATGAGTACTCTACAAATATCTGAAATGTTCTCATGTGGAAGAGGAATTAGACATAGCTTATTTGACCCCAGAATACAAAGCAAGGATCAGGAAGAAAGACTTCAGTTTCATATCAGGAAAACCTTCCTAACAGAGCTAACTTAGGAGGTCTTCAAATACAGGCAAGATATATGCAGGGGAGGGGTTTTCCTAATGAAGTTAAACTTTTCAGGTAGGGGTTAGACTGGATAACTTCTGAGTTCTTTTCCAGTTTGGATTCTGTAACTCTAAAAGCATACGTAAGTTGTCATTTTGTTACTAAAATGGCTTAAAAAGAAAAATCAAATTCACATAACATACTTCAAAAGGTAATTTAGTAAAGAATGCCTGACTGATTTGGGTATTACATAACATGTAAATCTCTAGTTCTGAAAAATGCATCTGACACTCTTCTTTCCCTATAGGAACAGTGGAGGTCCCAGACTAACCGAAAATTATAGTATTATAATTTTTAAGAGCTATTCAGAACCTTAGAGCTCTAGTTCAACTCTCTCATTTTACAGATGAGAAAACTGAGGCTCAGAAAAGTGGCTTGCCTAAGGCAAAAAGGTAGTAAATGGCAGATGGAGGATTTGGGCCCCAATACTCCCAATCTTTTCCTTTGCCATCATAACTGACAAACATGAGATACACATAGAAATGTGAAAAGTAAAATGAAAAAAAAAAGTTTTAAACTAATTTACATTCTGATTACAACAATGTCAAACTATATAATCATAGGGCTCAGAAAATTACACAGCTTGTTATATATTGTTGCAGTGTTCATTTCTTTTATTGAATTAAATTTAAAAGGGAACAT
Organism: Gymnobelideus leadbeateri; assembly: GCA_011680675.1. NCBI lineage: Eukaryota > Metazoa > Chordata > Mammalia > Diprotodontia > Petauridae > Gymnobelideus > Gymnobelideus leadbeateri. The sequence continues at coordinate 694,665 of WOXC01003873.1, forward strand.
AAGTTCACACAACATTCATCCCTATATATGAGCAAGGATCAAAGTTTAAAACTGGATAATTTGAATATTAAATAATGACAATAAGTAAAATGTTCAGTTAAGAACCAAAAATATAAAATAAAAAAACATCATCTACCTTGAGTTAAGTGTGCCAACTTGACAACAATTCTCTCTATGGACAATTCCACCAGGTTTAACAAGTAAACTACTATTTATTAAATATCTGCCTAGGCAAGGAATAGTGTCAGATACTGAGGCTACAAAGACAAAAACAAAGCAGCCCCCTGACCTCAAGAAACTTATATTATAAGAGAAAACAACCTTTACGAAGATCTAAGTACTTTGTTTTTGTTTTTTTTGCTTTTTGGAGGGCAATTGGGGTTAAGTGACTTGCCCAAGGTCACACAGCTAGTTTTGGGGTTAGGTGTCTGAGGCTGGATTTGAACTCAGGTCCTCCTGATTTCCGGGCCAGTGCTCTACTCACTATGCCACCTAGCTGCTCCTGTACTTTCTTTTTTAATGTAAAAAGTATTACATTTTTTTCAAATTACACGTAAAGACAATTTTCAACATTTATCTTTATAAGATTGAGTTTCAAAATTTTCTCCTTCCTATTTCCTAAGACTGTAAGCAATGTAATATAGGTTATGCATGTACAATCATGCAAAACATGTTTCCACAGTAGTCATGTTGTAAAAGAAGAAACAAAAGGAAAGACACCACAGGGGAAAAAAAGTGATAGTAATATGTTTTGATCTCCATTAAGACTCCATCAGTACTTTCTCTGGATATGGATAATGTTTTCCATCATGAGCCTTTTGGAATTGTCTTGGATCACTGTATTGCTGAAAAGAGTTAAAGTGCTCGTAGTTGATCAATGAACAATATTGCTATTGTGTACAATGTTCTCCTGGTTCTGCTCACTTCACTCAGTATCAGTTCATGAGAGCCGCTTTTTTTTTTAATTTGTCTGCTCATCATTTCTTATAGCACAATGGTACTGCATTACATTCATATAAATTGTTCAACTCTTCCCCATTTGATGGGCATCCCCTCAATTTTCAATTCTTTGTTATCATAAAAAGAGCTGCTATAAATATTTTTGTATGTGTAAGTCCTTTTCCCTTTTAAAGATAAAAGTAAATTCTAGAGGGAAAGAGCACTAATAACCAGGGTGCATAGAGTTCGGGTAGGAGCTGGGACCAGGCAGGGTTTTTAAGGAAACTACATTTCAAAAGGTAGCGATAAGAAGCAAATACATCCCAGACATAATCTGATGACCACCTCTGCAGAAGCATGGAGGCAGAAATGGCATGGTATGGACTGTGCACAGCTGGAAGGCCAATTTGACTAGAACTAAGCTCAAAAGTAGAAAGAATATTATAGAAGTCTGAAAAGGCAAGTGGGAACCAGATAGTGAAAAAGTACCAGTCTAGAGACTTTTCCATTTTATTCTAGGGGCAACAGGAAAGCATTGAAGATTTTTGACCATAGGTAGGTTTAGGTATAGGTATTTCTGTGTCTTTCAGTAATAACAATTTGGCAGCTATGTGGAAGACAAAATGTAGATGGAGACCAGAAGCTGGGAAACCAATCAGGAGGCAACAGAAGTAGTTCGAACAAAAAAGCCTAAACTAGCCATGACTATGTGAATGGGGAGAAGGGAACAGAGATGAGAAATGTTATAGAGATGGAACTGACATGATCTGGTATCCTAATGGAAAGTGAGGAAGAAGGAAGAATCAAGGATGATTCTAATGTTAGGAACCTGAGTGAAAAGAATCATTCCCTCATTATGAACCTGAATGCCTAGAAAGATGGTGATGCTTTCAGAAGAAAGATGGACTGGGGACAGAGAGGAGGGGAGAAAAATATGAATTAAAATTTCAGACATAATAAGTTCGAGACGCCTGTGGTGGAGAAAAATAAAAGGGAGCTGAGGATGCGGGACTGAATTTCAGGAGAGCTTGGAGATGAACATATAGATTTGGGAAGCTTCTGCCTAGAGACTGTCACTGAATCTGTGGGGGCTGATAAAATCATCAAGGAAAAAAATAGATATGTAGAGAAAAAAGAGCCCAGGAAAAAGTTTTAATAGTTATGTTGGCTCTTAGACATGGAAGAAAATTTGGAGATTATCTCATCTAATCCCCACATTTTATCGATATTGAAACCAAGTTCCAGGGGGCATTAAAAGTCTTCCTCAAAATAGAAAATGAATTCAATTACAGGAGTAGGATTCAAATCGAGGTCCCCTAACTGTTTTTCTCCCAACAATATTATGTCACTGCTGAGGGCTTAGACACGCTGTGCTTATGTTTTTATTTAGTACTCAATTCATTTTAAAAATCTATTTGCTCATGGTAATATTTATTTGGATGGTTATAAACTAGCATCTGACCACAATTTATATAGTGGTCAGAAATGGAAGTTACCAACTGATCTCCCCAGGATCACCTTCTTCCCTTATACCTCACATAGTACTTTTTTTAAGGGCCTCTAATGAATTTATCATTTATTACTTTATATTATATATATACCACCCTACTAAGGGCAGGGGCCCTATCTGTGGGATTTTAATTCTCCAAGCATCTAGTCTTCACACAGATGTTCAATATTTTTTAATGAATTAAATAAAATAACACAGCATCTTTTACTTCTAGTAAGAACTTTTTCCAAAAATTAAAAAAAAGGCAGCAAAATCGTGCTATAATCAATTCAACCAATTCAACATAATCAACCATTATGTTCTGGATTAGGCCTTAAGAGCTAGGTATACCAAGACAAAAAGTGAAAAGGCACCTGCCTTCAGGGAGTTTATATTTTATTGGAAAGAACACAACACATACACAAATAAGTAAATACAAGGTAATTTCAAGAAGTTATAGTTACCACTGCAATATATTTTTGAAAATATTTTATCATCCTTTTTTCTAGTAGAAAAGGAACTTATGATACTTTTCCCTCCTTGGGTCTGCTTCTGACTTTCCAGACTTTGTTATTATGTCTCATCTACTATCTCACTCTGGAACATCCATCCACACACCTGGGGGTCTCTTCACCCTGGAATATCTATCCATCATGTCAACCATCCTTCATTTCCTTCTTGGCTCTGTTTCTCACTTGCTGGATTTTAATACCATGCCCCAGTACGGGTACCCTTCTCCTCCACTCTTTTTCAGCTCCCTTCTGTGATGTATCCCCCATTAGAATATAAGCTCTTTGAAGGTAGGGATTGTGCTTTCTTTTGGACATACCCACAAACACATATGCCTTCACACTTAGTATATGTATATGTGTCTGGAACATGGTAAGCAATTAATAAATCTCGTTAAATTATGTTTATTCTGTTAACTGTGGGAATAAAAACTATTTGATGACAGTTTTAACACTCCCTAAGACAGACAAAGCAAATATTTTCATGTAATGACTTGTTCACAGACGATGGAGAAATAATTAAAGACTGCTTATAAACAATTTTCAAGGTCAATATTTCTAAATAAGCAAAAACCTCCTTATCTATATTACTACAAAAAACAAGTGAGAAATAGAGAACACAGAGGAAAGAAGGAGGGTAGAACATCCTAGGGAAAGGAGGAAAGGATGATTTAGGTGGAATGATGGTGATAGAATTAGGATTCTGCTGGATTCTGTTCTTTGGAGGAAAAGGTATATTATCAACCTACAAAATATAAGCATGCTACTGAATATGATTAAATCTAATATTTTTTCCTTTTTAGACACAATTTTTAAGACCCTCTATAAATTTAGACAAAGTCTCAACATCCCATGAAACTATTTAACAACAAATTTAGATGCCATCTAAGTGAAATAAATCTATTTAGTTCAAAGAATACTTGCTTGCAAAATGCTGGAGCTAGTAAATTTGGTCATTAAAATATTTCTTTCTTTCATAACTTGGTCTGAAAGCTTTTCAACATTTTCAAAGAAAACTGAAGAAAAAAATCCAACTCATACAAAAGAAATTAAAATGGCAGTCTGTGGACATCTGCATTAATCTAAAAACAAAAGCTATTTTGCTCCCTCTTCAGTGCAAGCATAATCAAAGCACAAAAAGCACAGATGGTTTAGATTTTCTTTATAGAGAATGGCTGAGAAGACCTACATCTTCAGTATTTATACAGCCAAGTCTGATCTTAGTGGCAATTTTAAACCAGGAATTTCTATAAGACAAAGGGGAATTCTTTTAAGCAACTAAAAGTTAATTGGGCTAAACTGATATTCCACAGAGAATTAACTGACTCTGTTCCATAGTACCAGAGTAATAAGAAAAATGTTTTCAACTCACAACAGCACTGTAATTTTATTTAGCAATTTCATTCTCATACAGATATGACCTGAGTCAAAGAGGCCTTGCTCCCTAATAGCTTCAGAAAAAAAATTTTACAAGAAAATAAAGCAACTTGGTTGAAATGTATATGAACAGATTTGGTCATCAACATGAGTAGGCATGGGGAAAAAAAAAAAGAAAAACTCATGACCTTATCTATCTATGGTGATATTACCTAATTTTATAACTTTATTCAAAATGGGTAGGCGAGGAAGAGAAGTTAAGAATTCAGAATGAGTGATATGTCTTAACTAACCAAAACCATGTAAAATAGCTTATAATCAAAACCAAAGGCAATATTTCTCTTTCCACATATTTCTGTATATCTGCACATAAATGTATTTTAGAAGAAAATGAGTTATAACCAACTTGCTAAGATCATTTTCCCTTTCTTACATCATTCACTGTATTCTTTACAGTTACAGGTAACATTTACTTAATGCAAGAATAGATGCTTTCATGAGGGGAGGGGGGAGGGAAGTAAAGGAAATTTGAAAATCAAGGAACTATGGAATTGAATCTTGTTAACTGAAACTAAACTAATAAATTAATTAAAAAAAAAAAAAAGAATAGATGCTTGATTTTCTCACCTTCAAGTCCCTAGCTTCCTTTTAACTGTGGCACCCCTCCCAACTCTTTATTTCAAGTGCAAAGACTCCATAGTAGATTCTATGTCTGTATTAGGAAAATAGAAAGGAGTGAACTTTTTGAAATAAAAGAAAGGGGTACCTAAGTCAATAGTAAATGTTTATGATCCATGCATGAATCCCACATAATTTATATAATCAATCACATCTAACCCACCCTTCATGTTTCTCATTTTTTTTCTTTAGAGGTCACTGTTCTAAGCTATTTTTCTTAATTTTATACATTTTTGGACATTACTTCTTTGCTCCACTGGGTAAAATAATACATGAAAACTTTTTAAAAGCACAATTTAAAAAAATATTTTCATTAAAGTCAATGGCAAAAAATGGCCTAATGAGAGAGAATTCTAAGTATTAACCTCATCAGGGAAGCTAGATGTTATTTTTTTTCCTGTTATATAAAATCTTTTGCACTAAAGTACTACTCTGATGCCACACCATAACTTGAAGGTAACCTTGGGCTCTCAAAGACTATATCAATAAAATATAACAATTTCTGGCTGTTCCAATGCTAAAAAGGAAAGTTTTCAAAGTTCAGATAAGGCATCTGCTTGTAAGCCTATCTTCTAAGGATCAGTCTAGCTAAATTAGAAGAAACTCATCAGTTTGGTCAGCAGGGGATTAATTTTGAGGCCAAAAATTAAGAATGACACGTGTGTAGGAGTGGTGATCTCCATCAGTTAGAGGATATATACACTGATGAAATTATGGATCCCTGAAATAAGTGTCTGTCACTTTGCATAATGAAATGCAACTGAAATTATGTACCTGTGATATATTATATGCATAAGATATAACTCCACATACTCTACGATAAATTGTGATGCTCACAATTGTTCTCTCATCAGTGACATGTTTACTTCAGACAAAATTTACCCATTTTAATGATAAGCAAGCCAAAATTTTAGGAGCTAAGCCAAAAGCCTTATGCAAATTAAAACTATCCACCAATCAACCTTCCCCACCTTTCACAATGTCATGGAAGGAAATCGGATTGCAAAGAGCAAATTCTGTCAGACCAGAGGCACGCTGGCCACTCTCTGGAACTCTGTTCTCTTTTTTTATGCTACAAAAGTCCCATGATACAAAAGTTTCTTGAAAACTGCGGCCCGGCATATGGTGTCCTATTGTTTCACAAGTGTCCATCTCTCCACATAACCCAGTTAACATCTGTCATTAGTTCTGTTTGCAAGGATATAAGCAGATGCTTGGTGAACTTTGACTTCTGACAAAGATGGATACATTTCAGAACAGAAGATCATTCCAAGAGTGAAATACTTGCTGACTTCTATAGAGTTAGCAGTCTACCACCGTCTTGTGAAAATAGTCTAAATATACAGGAACTCCTGAAAAATCAGTATGTGAATTGCAATGCACATGCCCAAATATGGTCATTTAAAGTCTTGTTCCAATTTTATATTTTTGGAATTGAAATGATGGTATATTTTGTGTGGAGGATGTTGTGTGTATGACTGACTAATTTTAGATTGTCTTGCTCTAACCTTGATCTTTTTCCCCTAAATATTTTTTCCTCTGAGGTTTTATTTGGGGGGGGAGTCATATGACCAAAATTCTTAGAAATAAAAAATAATCACCATTTTGTGGAATATCTTACATTTTTAAGTAATACATCTAATCTTTACAGGCATCTAGGGAAATAAAAATGCCAAGACTTTTTAGGTATGTATATCAACTCCTCAAAGTTTGATTAGCATGTCAGAGGACCTGGCTTCAACCCTTGACTTTGTCACTTACTACTTACTGTGTGACATATCACTTGGATAGATGACCGCTGAATTCCCTCCCAATTCTAAATCTACACTCTCAATCTACACTCAGTCCTAATTTTATAGACTAAGAACTATAATTTTTTATTATGTTTGCAGGATGTACAAAGAAAATTCTCAAATTCTGATTTCCAACTAGAGAAAGAAAAAGGTGGGCAGCTAATACACATGGGGGGAGGAAGAGGGGAGTCAAAAAAGATCACTTTAAAATACTGCTTTTTATAATGGCACATGCCAGAAAATTCTATTTTCTATGACATGGGAGTATTTATTGTGTGATTGGTTGCATATTATAATGAATGCTCAAAATCTTTTGTGGATAAACCATTGGGGAATGATATATTCCAATGTAGAGATGCAATTTTTTAGAACATGTCTAGGTTGCCCAAATGCCATACTGTGGTTCAGCTTCTGGTACAATGATCTAACCATTAGTCTGTATTCAATTTTACATTGTTTTCTCATGTTACTGCCTGTGTGTTATATCATGGAAAATAGTCTAGACCAGCTTACTCAGCATAAGTATCAGGAATTTGCAATTCTAACAGTGGGTCTGTCAATAGTTTACTGTTGTGCCCTAGGATAACTCCTTGTATGCTTCAGTTCCTCATTTATAAAATGAGGAAAACACTGATGGACTTCATACGGAAACTAGATGAATCAACAATTTATGAGTGCTTCTCAAACTGAGGTAGTTGTATTTTATCATGGGTCATATTATTACACAGTAACTCCAGCAAATAAAACAAGCACATTCTATAAGTTTATAAGAACTTAAACCTCTGAAGGAATTCACAATAGAAAACCATTTTCCCAGAACAGAAAGTGGTTGGTTGGTGTAGGTGTTAACTCCCTCTAGACCAGGTACAGTACTTTTGTTGTAATTAATATAAAACACATGTTGCTTTTCTGTTATCACAGTGCCCAAATGCCCCAACAGATCTCTATTAAGTTAAACTAACATAAGAAAAGTACCTTTGTTACAGACAAAACCACTTACAGGTGCCAGTTAACACAAGTCAAAGACAGCATGCTATGTTCTCTTTGCTGACAATATTATACAGTGAATGATTTCTTTGTGATAGCAAATTCAAAGAAATTACCTCTGATTGACAAGAGTCTTACCTGTGATATTTACCATCTGTGTTTTGAAAAATCAACATTACTGAGATTATGTATCAGCTGCTTCCATTTAGAACATGTTTTTAAAAGTCTTAACTGAGGGGAGGCTTGGTGGCACAGTGAGTAGAGTGCTGGCCCTGGAGTCAGAAGGACCTGAGTTCGGATCCGGCCTCAGACATTTAACACACACAAACAAACAAACAAAACAAAAACAAAACCTAGCCGTGTGACCTTGGGCAAGTTACTTAACCCCAATTGCCCTCCAAAAAGCAAAAAAAAAAAAAAAAAGCTTAAGTGAAATAATAGATAATTACATATGTAATTTCTGTGTTGTTAACACTAATGAAGTCCATAATAATTACTTATTTTCTGTCTACATCTTTCTGTGTACTTTTCACCAAATTTTTCAATATATTGTAGCAGAAATTATTGAAGAAATATACTGAGATTCAGGGGATTTGTATTTTTAATCACAGCTCTCCCACTGGTTGTAAGACCTTGGTCAAGTCATTTAACTTTTCTTGGTCTCTGTAAAATAAGGAGGTTGATTTTATTACTTTCAAAGTCACCTTCTAGATCTCCTGGGATTCTTTTATTCAGTATTTGGAAGGAAAATGGTCATTAGAGGGAACAAAAAAACATGTCCATAAAAACTACATGGCTTGGTGATATTTGGTCTTAAAGACACAATTTTAGAGCAAACAGTCGCTTTAAAATATACATTAAAAAATCAATGTTATTTAAAATTTGAACATAAGAGACAATTTGCCATAAGATCCAATTTAGATTTATATTAAGTCCAAGTCGTTGTTGAAGCAAACTTCCTGATTTCATTATTGTCTTTACTACTCCTTAATAAATGGTGCTATAAGAGAGACAGCATCTCATCAGTGAGGATATATCTTTTGCTCACTCAACTCAGAACCTTTCATGGCCTTATTAGGATGAGTTTCTGTGGCCTCCAAAGTGAATGACAGGGTGGTCAGACTTCTGTTGAGAAGACTTGAATAAATAGAACTAACTACTACACTACCACTGGATGAGACATCACAATAAAGTTTTAATGAAGTTTGTGAATAATAGTATATTCTTTAAAAAAAAAAACAACTTTTAAAAATTTTGTTTTTATTACTGTCCACAAACATGCTTGAATTTCATGTATTTCTCATTAAGGATATAGGCTCAAATCAGTATATTAACATGATTATAACAGTAATGAGAACATAAGATACAAAGCTCAATACTTAACAAATGATTATCTACCACAATAAACCTGCAAACCAAATATTCACAAGTGCTCATATTTTTTCCTTACTGTAGGCATTAACTGTTGTTAATTAATCTATAGTATATTATTGTAAATGTAATATGTAACAGACTTATATTCAACATTAATTACCCAACTTTAGGGGAAGGCTAATGTTCAATACTAAAATAAAACATAAAAAATATACCCCATATTTGCTTTTACATGGAATATAAGTCAATTGTGCTGTGACTTAAGCCAAAAGGGCAACAGGCATGACCAAAACTTTAAATCTGGTCATGTAACAGGAATCTGGTAGAAACTTCAGGTCTAGACAAGTAATAGGTGGAGACCAAGGGTTCAATTAGTATAGAAAGAATGAATCAGTAGCATAATTCCAGGCAGGGAAGCAGGAAGGCCAACAAAGACAGAGAGGGAATAAACGGGTCAATAAGGACAATACTAGAAAACAGGGATGTGATTTCTGATGCCAGGGCTCAAACTGTTTTTGTTGATGTGTCTATATTGTCATGGTCTGGCAAGGGGCAAGTCTGTAGCCTGTGAAAGATAGAGAGGCCCCCAAGTTCTGATAAAGCCTGATTATGGCAGTCAGGAAACAAGATCTTCAGGTGTTAAATCAGTTCTTAACCTTTTATGGACCCCTTTGGCAATGTGGGAAGCAAATGGATCCTTTCTCAGAAAAAAATTTTAAAGATGCATTAAAAATAAAATACATAGAAATAATATGGGAAATGAATAATATTTAAATATAGTTATGAATTTTTTAAAAATTTTCTTGGACTCTTGATTAAGAAACTGTTCTAAACCCTAAACCTAATTTGTGACATTACAAGTCATAAACATTGATTCAACAATTAAACACAGGCACAACTTATACTATTCTTGCTTTAATTTCAGAGTGGTTGAGAAAATGATGAAAAGAATTAAAGATTTTATATTCCTAAGTTTAACTAAGGAATTCCATGCTTCCTTAAACACAGCTTAAAAATTACCTTCTAAAAGATCCCTGCTCCTGGTGTCCTCACTCCCAAAATTACATATACTAACTTAGTATATATTTAGTATATATTTTATGTATATGTCTCACCCAATTAAATTTAAGTTCCTTGAGGGTAGGCGCTGTTTCATTTCTTCCAGAGCTTGGTACATCTGCTGTTCAGTCATGTCCATGAAAAGCTAGACACTACTGTCCAAGGGGTTGTCTTGTCAAAGATACTGGAATGGTCTGACACTTCCTTCTCCAGTGGATTAAGGCAAAGAGAGGTTAAGTGACTTATCCAGTGTTACACAGCTAGTTGAGCCTGAATTTAAACTCAGGTCTTCCTGACTCTAGCTATGTCCAGCACTCTATCCACTTAACCACCTAGCTATCTCCTAGGCAAAAAGGTTTAAGTGACTTACCCTAAGTATCTAAGGCCATATTTGAACTCAAATCTTCCTGATACCAGGTTTAACACTCTATCAACTAGTGGCCTGGTACATAGCAGCCACCTAATAAATGTTTATTAATTGATTACATGGGATATCACATGATTTCAAATATAATTTATGTTTCTGGAATGCCATAATAAAAAATAAGAATTCCTTTGGATAAAACTCCAGTACACACCCAGCATCATATTTACTTATTTTAACTTAATCTTGAATTTAAAGGGTATGGCAGGATTAAAACTGTAATGGCCAGGCTCAGGCTCGAGTACCATATTTGGTATGCGATGTGGTATGTGACTCTTTTCACAAGAGCAGAAAGTTCCTATTTCTTCATTTGAAAACTGAAGAGCAGGGGGCGGCTAGGTAGTGCACTGGCCCTGGAGTCTGGAGGATCTGAGTTCAAATCCGACCTCAAGACACTCAACACTTACTAGTCATGTGACCTTGGGCAAGTCACTTAACCCCAATTGGCCTGCCTTCCCCCCTCCAAAAAGCAAAAAAAAAAAAAAATTGTAGAGTTTCTATACTGAACATATAGCAGTCACATGAATAACTCTTCTGTTCAGCAGTAATTACAAATGTGTACCCAGAGTCACTTAACTAAATTCCACCAAACTAAAGCAAATGAGCATTTCCATGCAGAAGAATTTAGATTTGTAAATATGTTTTCAACAACGGTTGGTTATGTCTAATAAACAAACACATTCTATTATCTCTATTATTACTGGAAAAACTGAATAAAAAATGTTACCTTTCATCTTTGGGTTGTAAGACTACAAAACTATTCAATATCACTTGCTGAATGAACACACACACACACACACACACACACACACACACACACACACACTCATTTTACGTAATACCAACTTCAATCTCCTCAATACAGAGACTGTAAATTTGGTTAAAGCGCCAACATAATCCTGGAGTAACAGCTTATTAACCGAGGAGGTTGTGAAGGGTCTGTAATGGCTGTGAGAGTTGTTTCTGGAAGGGCTGTTAACTAGGAAGGCAAAAGAGGGGAAAAAAAAAAGCTAAGAGAACTTATTAACTGAGAGAACTGAGTTTAAGCCTTCCCTCGAAAAGAAACAGAGAGATTCTTGAGATTTTAATTGAGATTGTGAGAGAACTGAATGGTGGGGCTGTATTTCTAGAATTGAGAAATCAGGAGCTGTAGAGTAATAATTTTTTAAAGGTGATTTTTTGCTGTAATCTCTCATAGTTGATATATTTTAAATAATTATTTGTCATTTTACTGTTGGCTATACCGTTAATAGTCAGCAACTATAATGTTTATTTAATCCTAAGGGTTTTTATACCTATAGAGAAAGATAAGCAAAAGCTTAAGGGCAAAGAGGTTTCTCCAATTAAACAAATATAATAAAAGTTGGGTCGAGTTCATATATGACTAAATAAGATGTGATGAAATTTTAGTAATTAACTTAAAAACAAAAGTAAAATGCCCCTTGACTGCCTTACAATTTAGGATGAGAATGAGTAAGGAAAATGAGCTAGAAGCAGGTAAAGAGAATTTAGCCTACCTAGAGTTACCTAGAGTATGGGTAACACAAAAAAAGCAACAGCTCTATTCTCCTTGTTCAGGTTGTGTCTAAGTTTATCACATGAAATCTTACGATAGTCACTGACCTTAATTGTTTTCTATTCATTCTTACTTTTTATATAGCTTTCAATCCTGCATGGAAATACTCAAAAATTAATTGACTTGCTGGTATACCAGTCAGACTAAAGTTATGTTAGGGAAGTTTATCAAGAGTTTTAAAATCTGTTATCATATTACATATAAAATATAATAATATACAATAAAATAATAAAATATATTAAATTAAATATATAAAATTTTAAAAATTAAAATAAAATAGGTATAGAACTGCTTTCTTTTTCTCTCCAGTTAATTCTCAGAAAAAGAAACACTCACACTGAAATACAAGCAGAAAAAAACCCATTCTAAAGCAAAATGTAAATAATCTGGGGATTATCTGTCACTTGGGATCATCCACTGCTCAGTTTATAACCCTAAGTGAGGACTTTCAAGAGTCAGATTATGAGATTTGTCTCATTTACTAAGCAGTATTGCCGTAAGTACCTGAAAGTCAAGTAGAAACTTATATTAGTCCCCAGATTCAAGAAAAATTTAGTTGAGTGCATAATTTCCTGGGGGTGGGGGAGAGCTTTAGGGGTTTTGAATACATCATGATCACAGGCATGTATATATCTAGATTCAACAATGTGCAAGAAGAAATTGAGGACAAAGGACAATTAAAAAGAAAGCTTAAAAAAAAAAAAGAATTGTAAACCCACATATTTTTTCCTATTAATTCTGGCTTCAGAAACCCTTCAGATTCACATTAAAAAGACCCACAGAACCTCCCTCCCTGCAAATTTTAGGTGATTCTTCCCCAACTAGCTACATTCTTCAAAAAGCCAAAATTTTTATCAGTTACATTTTAATTTCTCCATAGGACTGGGGATAATTTGCCATATTTGCTAAAGATAACAGATATCAGGGATGACAAAAAAAAAAATTTTTCCGCCATCTTCAAGCCCAAATCATACATTTGATAGGCAAGAAAATGAAATACAAAATGTTTTGGAGAAGCCATTTGGTAAGAGGCAAAATAAAGATATGATATAGGGGTAGAGGGACCATTGAAAGAGGTAGTTTCAATTCTTTATCCAATTTGAAACTTTTCCCCCAGATAAACGTGTTATAAAGAATGTATTTTCAATTCCTCCCCCATCAAAGAAGTAGCTTGAGGAGAAAATTATGTTCACAAAAAATTTTTTCCCAATTGAGTTGATTTCAGCTTCCTGTGAGAAGAGTACTTTTTAGCTTATCATTAATGTTATCTCCACATCATTTTTCTTATCTCCCTTGCTAATTTTGTTTTAATCCATTGCATTTACCTTCTCTTCGAAGATTTCTCCTCCCTGTCCCATCATATCTCATTTTCCCTTTCCTCTACCCCAAAATTCACTGCCTGTCACCTTTCAGCTTGAGATGGGCTTGTGTATATTATCAACCTCAGAGAGCTTCAAGTCTCCCAAACTGCTTATAATTCTGTGGAGGCCTGAGCTGACTGTCACTGATTTCTCAGGCTGATGCATGTTTGAGAAGCTTATTGTTAATAGCCAGCTTTCTTCTGCTACATAACATTTCTGTTCACATGCAGCTGGCCGTTAAGGGAACAGCTGTCTCTGCATGTAAGGCTCTGGAATGCAGCTCTGGTTGCAGCTAGAAGAAATGGGCATCCCTGGGCTCTTAAGACCCAGCAGACATAATCTGATTCCTTCCAGAAGGAACTTTTAGTCCAAAAACCTGCTGCTGAGCTAAAACGTCTGGAGTCCTGTCATTTCCCCTCAACAGCCATATCCTTTCTCTTTTCACCTTAATGTTTCAAGTACACAGTTCTTGGCTGGCTCCCTTTTTTCTACTACTGTCTAGAGGTGGGAGAAAGGGGGAGTGGGGGGGAGAGAAACACCCTCTGTTTAGATGTTTTTACAATCTGCTGATCAGAAAAACTTTTTAGAGAAAAAATGATCAAGAGAGGAATATACATACAAACACACACATATGCATGTAGGTCACAAAAAGGTCACAAGGTTGTAACATATCAGCATCAACTTTTTTTAAAAGGACAAAAAGGCACCAATGAGGCAAAGAAGAATGAAGGAAAACAAGAAAGACAGTAAAAATGGGTGAGGAGAATTTGTGAGAAAGACCATGATGAGAAAATTACACTAATTTTTAAAAATCACTTAATAGGTCATTAACTCCAAATGTAAAGGGGCACATGGGGCCTATAATGTGGACTGTGACTATAAAGCAACAGGACTCATTTTCCTGTGGGGCTGGTCTCATTACTTTGTTACTCTGTGTAATAACCAGTTTCTCCTAGGGTTAAAAAAAAAAAAAAGCTGAAAAGATAATAAACTTGGTTTTGTTTTGGGGTTTTTTAAACTTTTTTTTTAAATCATGTCTAATTATGCTTGATGTGAAAATGGAAAGGTAAAAAAGTTGCGTGGGAAAGCAGAGCCGGCAATTTGTAGAAGTTAGTAATTAAATTGTTAGCGAACAAAAACAAAAATTCTGTAGGATAGCATGTAGAGACAAGACAACTAGAAAAATCAACAGCCATTTCACATACTAAGAGGCTTTATTAAGTTTATTAGGAAAAAAAACACAAGTGATTATTCAAGTAATTATCATGCCTGAAAATTTGACATTTTCCAGAAAGTAGAGTATTAATTTTTCAAAAACAAAATATCTACTTTAACACAACTTAATTCTACAAAATAGCCCACTATTGCATGTGCTTTGGATCTACCGGAATCTACCTTGCTTTTCAAGTTTTTCTTTCACGCTGTTGATGTCACTTTTATACTCCAAAATAATACTACTAATCATGATTACTATTAATTAGTAGCAGAAAAGGTATTCTAGAAGAATCAGGAGGATCTGATAACCAATTGGATCTAAGATGTGGAAGAGAGGAAGAAGCAAAAAGTAATTCCAAATATAGAACCAGGAGAGTGGGTAAACAGTAGTATCACTGAAATAATTAAAGAAGTCAGAAGGAGAAGCTTTAAGATAACAATGATATAAAACTTTGCTGGGGTCATGTGGAGTCTGAAGTGATGGTAAGATACCCAAGCAGGGATACAGTTGGACATTCAGGTTAGGAGCTTAAAAGAGCAGTCAGAGCTGTAAATATTGATTTTTGTATTCGTGTACATAGACATTATACTTGAAACCATGATGATGAATCAGAATGCCAAGGGAAAAGAAGCAGAAATGGAAAAAAGTTAGAAAATATTCACTTTAGGAAGTTCAATTCAAGTCTAATAAACACTTAACTGCCTCTTATGTAGGGATCACTGGGATAGATGGGGTCCATACTGGATTTAGACCTTGTCCTCTAGAGTTTAGAATAAGGCGATAGATAAGATACTAAAACAGATAAGATACAAATACAGGCTACATTGTCTTAAGTTTTAATACCTTTGCAGATGAGTGAAACAAAGTGCTAGGGCAGGGAGAACCAAGGAAGGGTTCATGAAGTAGAGGGCATATGAGTCAGGGGGAAAGGGGAGCATTCCAGGATTAGGGAACATGCTGAGCAAGGGCCTGATGTTTGGAAAGGACAAATTTTTTTTTTTTTGCTTGTTTGAGGGGCAAACAATTGTCCAATTGAGCTGGAATGTCAAATTCTCAGAGGACAGAAAACGGACAAAGCTGGAAAAGCAGCGATGCCAGACTGTGAAGGGTCTTGAATGCCAGACAAAAATATCTTAACAGCCAGTAGGGAGCCCTTAAAAATTTCTGAGCAGGGGAGTGACATGAGAGCAGATGGTTAAAGGGTCAAAAAAATTTCCTAAGTTATTTCAGGGACAAAAATGAACACAAATGGCTATAGGTGTGACTTTTAAATGAGGTTACACAAAAAGTCAAAATATTTTGTGCCAGAGTGAGATTACATGGCTCAGGGGACAAATCAGACATTTTACACCATTAACCTTTAGTCCTTCAATAAAGTCCTTTTTTTTAAAGTATAGTTCTGTCAAAATGAAGCTTGTGGTATAGGAACCAATGAACATGGCCTGGGGAAATGAAAATATGGCAATATGTCCCTGTAGGCAAAGAAGACCCAGGAAGAGGCCTTGGGGAAGAGAATGTGGTCTGAAAAAGCAAACAGAAAGGTCAAAGTTAAGAGTCAGGAAGTCTAGGAAGAGTCCAGAGAAGCAAGGGCAAGGCCTACAGTTAGGTCAACTAAGATTTCTTCTACCTCTGTCCTTCTATACTGGCACAAATTGTATGTCATACCACAAAATTGTGAGTCAGACTGCATCTCGGGGGAAGTTTAAACTCCATTATGGTACGTGAACCTTTAGATAAATTTTCTAAAAGTTCTCTTTAATGAAAGAGAAAAAAATGAAACACTGAGCTAGAATCTCTGAGTACATTACAAAGAAATTTTTTGTAAAGTATTACATTCATATATACATCCAAAAGAACACATCTAAGTAATACCTTAGACCTAGTATTCTTGTGGGGTATTTTTGTGTGTTTTGAAATTTTTATTTATATATGTCTGTGTTTGGAGTCTACCACTGTACTGTAGACGATTAATACAGCTTTCTATCAATGGAAGACCATTCTCCACTAAGAAGCTCAATCATTACTTCTTCTCTCCATAGGGGCTGGATAGGACCTGATATAGGCCAGGAACTCCCAAATGATCAATACAGATCTACTCCTCTGCAATGTTGTCATCAGGTGTTACCTGGAGCACTCACAGGTTAAATAAATTACCTTGCTCGTACGGTCATGATGTGATAGAGGGCCTTTCTGTCTTTAAGCCAGCTCTCTGTCCTCTTTTTATACTGCCTCTCTCATGGTGATGACACTCAGCATGTTTCTTTTTTTTTTTTAAGTTGAAAGTACATGACAATACATACCTTATCATTCTAAGATGCCTTTACAACTCTGTGATTTCACATAAATTATCATCAATGATTAATTACATGAGCGAAAATTTAAAATGAATGGAAACAATTATAATGATTAAGCATCCATGTTCTAAGACTAACCTTGCCTATATTTTTTTTCCATCTGCTAATGCCCTGTCTCTCCCATTAACCCTCACCTAAAAAGATACTAGAATAGCAGTGCAGTTGTTTCCTCCATCTTGGACACTAAAAGCAACATCAAATCTAGGTCAAGATTCTTGACCTAGTTCTGAACTGTCTGCTTAGAAGTATATTGTAAGATCACCCTGTTAGAATAAGGGAGTTCCCAGCGGAAATGACAAGAGAGGTAAAGTGCGTATAGCCTCTGAATCCTGGGCATATGGTAATATTAAGAAAAATGGAAGGAAAGGGGATTAGACTGAAATGGGTCAGGATGAAAGAAAGGAAGAGACACATTTGTCTGGGACTAAGAAAAAAGCCAGTGATGCTGAAAAACACTCCCCCTCTTCTGGTCAGGCATAAGTCAGTTGCAGTTGGGAGTTAATCTTCTAATAGATAGAAGAGACCATGGATATATTGTATGCTTAGGCCCTAGTTCCACCCAAGAATTCAGAAACTTATTAGCCTTCCAAATCGCCTGCATATAGGCTATTTGGAAGGTTAATATAATTTCAAAAGCAAGGATAAGTATCTTCTATCACATCAATTACCCTCCCCACCCCTAGTCTGCCCTACCTGCTTCCTTAACAATATAAATCCAACCATAATTAGGAGTGTTGACAAGTTGGAATCAGTGAGTTTCAATCAAAATGAAAATAATCATTAGATCCTTTGCCCTGTTCCAAGAGAGAGAAAAGTTAGAAAAAAGGCACCAAGAGTCTGAGGGAAGAGGGCCAAGATTCCCTCAGGAGGAATGGAGGGAAGGCTCAGCTTCCTGATGGACTCTGCCAGTGTTGAGATGGCTACTAGGCCAAGTAGAGACATAAAAAATCCCAACCATATGGAGCCTTCTGACTTGGTGGCTACAGAAAACCACAGGAGTCATTACATTCTCAACTGACCACTTTCCATAGAAGGGGGTGGGGAGGTGGGGAAGGATAAATTTAGAAGGACTTTTGAAGTCCAAGAAAGATTTAGACATTCCCCAGACAATAGGTTATCAATTTTATTTCCAATTCTTTGCTATTTAAATTGTGCTGTTTTTTAAAAAGTTCGTATGGGGGGGGGGGGTCTCTAATTTTTATCACTGTCCTCCTTAGTTAAACATGACTAATAGTTGAATTTCTGAGCCAAAGAATATAGACATTTTAATCACTTTCTGATATACTAAACTGTACTGTTTTTTCACTTTTTATATTGTTTTATATTGACAGGACAGCTATATCCTAAGGTCTTGCTCTATAAGCATAACCCCAAGCATATAATTTTTGTATTCCAACTTTTCCAATATCTAACAGTAAAAAAATCATTACCACCACATAATACATGAAAAATCATTCAAGAATTTCACCTAAAGAGAGAAGATAAGAAAAATCATGAATATAAATTAATATTGACAGAAATACTTGTTTATATCATTTTGAAAACAATGGCTTTAAAAAAAAAAAAAGAACCAGTTTCTCATGGATTACTACAGCATGGAGCTGAGAATAACATGGCCAAAATCTCCATTCCTTCTTTAAAATTCTGATTCTTTAGGCATTTGTCTATATGAACTGTGGCAATCTGGTCTTGAAGCATTTATCCTGACATACCAATCTGGAGGCCACGTCCATAACTTCATTATGTATATAAAACAGCCTGATTAGAAAAGGACTACAAATGACAGGAAAAGTGACAAGACCTAGACTAGCAGAAGGAACCTGAGCCCAATGTCTGAATTCTCTACTATTATAGGATCAAAGAGAACGAAAAGGGATTTTGGAAGCCATCAAGTCTACCCCCTTCATTTTATGGAGGAGGAAACTGAGGCCCAAAGAGGTTATGTGACTTGTAAGGATCATAGAACTAGTAAACATCTGAGGCAGGATCTGAACCAAGTCTTGACTATCTCTGAATCAGGGGTTCTTGACTTTTTGTGTTTGTGTGTGTGTGACATTTGGAATTCGTGGTCTATACAGAATGATGCTTTTAAATGCATAAAATAAATTATATGCATTTATTTTTATTTTATTTATTTACCTAAATGCATAAAATCAATTATATTGAAATACAGTTATTAAAAGATTAAAAAAAAATTTCATGGACACTTCCCCCCAACTCCACATTCTTGTTCTATGTCACAGAAAAGGAGTGCAAAAGATAAGAAAGCATAGATGAGTTGTGATATTTACTTGTGGAGGTAATGTTTCCATTGATGAGATCACAGATCTAACGAAGTATCAAGCACTAATAAGTAGTAATAGTCAACACAGGCAAACTACTTTATGTAACATCCCTGTTATTATTCCATCTCAACATGAAAAGAAAATTCACTGTCTATTCTAAGATTGTAATGCTGCCTAACAAGAAAAGATATGGAGAAAAATTAAAGTCTATAATATAATATAACATAACCCAGGGCCACAACTAGGGAAGGTTCACTGGCGGTTTGCTCCAGGATGCCAGAATATAAAAGACAATGACATAATACTTGCACTTTAGCACCTGAGCTAGGGTTTAGTTAGGGCCCAATTAGTAAGAACTATTTTGGAGGGCAGACCTACGACCTCACTAGTACAGGGAATTCCTCCTGATAAGGAAATGATTTCTACTGATTAATATAAATCAGTACCCCTTATGTAAATTACAGTTTAAGAGAACTGCCTGGAATACTAAGAGGTTAAGTGACTTACTAGCACTTTGTACAGGCACATGAATGAGAAACGCTTGTTGGCAGGGTTATAGCAATTTTATGTCCAAAGTAGGAAATGAACCCACAGCTTACGACTGACTCTGAGGCTGGCTATCTATCCAATACGAAGGGGTTGCCTCTAAGTTAGTAATAACAGTTATTAATAGGAAGCTAGGAGGTGATAGCAACCCCAAGAAAAGTCCTTCCCAACTTTGACCCCTTCCCAGTTCCTTCTTCCCCTCACTTCCTCCCCACCCCATAAATCACAAGTGTTCTGAATCTCTCCATACACAGGGCTTTGTGTCCCAGGATATCCTGCCCCATGCTTGTACTAAGAAGTTGATTTGCTGATATATTTGGAGCTCCAAGCCTCTGGCACAAAAACTGCTGTTATAGCAGTGATAAAACCCTAAAATTTGTCTTCAGATTCAAAGTTTTATTCTTAAATTGAGATGCACAAGAGAAAAACAAAGTGAATAAACCCAAATATGGAAAATGAAGAACTCTGCTCATAACCAATGAGGTATCTAACAATCTAAGCTTATTAACTAATCATACTATTTTTAATTAAAATAGCTAATACCAACTAGGGCACTACTACTCTGATGCCTGGCAGATACTCTAGGTTATTTCTTGATGATCGATATACATAACAGTATAGTTAAAAGTCCTCATCATATTTTGTCATTCATTTTGGAAGGATTTTAACGAATCTAAGATATTCATGAAACTTTGTATTACTCTCTGGATATTGCTAGATCGGTTAGAAAATAAAGAAATTAATAAAATTTTAAAACCACACACACACACACACACACACACACACACACACACACACACACACACACCCCTATAAGAAAAAGACACTAGGGGGTGGCTAGGTGGCGCAGTGAATAGAGCACCGGCCCTGAAGTCAGGAGGACCTGAGTTCAAACTTACTAGCCGTGTGACCTTGGGCAAATCACTTAACTCCAACTGTCCCTCCAAACCCCCCCCCCAAAAAAAACCAAACAAAACGAAAAAGAAAAGAAAAAGACACTAGCTTACAAAGTGATATGTCTACTCCTTACCTGCCCATAATCGGTCCTGAAGACAACAACTCCCTCTGCACAGGAATTGACAGTGCTTGGAAAGTGCTGGCCATTTTCTCGCAACCAGACTCGGGTTCCCTGTAAACAAAATGAAGATAAGTAAGATTTAAGCCTGGAAAGAATTTTAAAACAAACCACACCCCCCCCCCCAATTCAATAATCACTATGTACCTTTCCCTAATAAAAAAAAAAAGATCATTTAATAATGGAGGTATTAACCATAGAATCTCCTTTGCAAGCAAGCAGACCTTTATCCTACACTTAGTCTCAGCACACAACTATGGCTTTGGGAGAGGAGGAAGAACAGATTTTTGCCTGACCTCAAGTCTAGGCATGGAGACAAACATCTATAATTCCAGCTACCTGGGAAGGCTAAAGCTGGAGGTGATCTCTTGAGCTTGGGTGCCCACATGAAGTTTGGTATTGATATTGTGTGCCTACCAGAGATTTCGGGAGGTGGCACGCAGCTACCAGGCTGCCCAAGGAAAACATGCACCAGCTCAAATCAGAAGCACAGTAGATGGGATCAGGCCCATGAGTAGTAAATATATACACTTTTAGCCTACGTAAGATGTTGGTAACTCTTCTTTTTATATTATCTTCATTTCTAAGTATTTCTTCTCCATAATTTACCCTGCAATCTGTATCTTGTTTAAAATGAAAATAAAAAGAGGGGAAAGCAATTTCACAAAAAGAATCAAAAAGAATAGCTATGGGGGAAAAAATGGAAACATGCACCACTGTAGCTTACTTCTCTTAAATAAAAATTTGGAAACATTTGCCTAAAGTGATCCTAGGCCAAGTTTTTGGAGCCAGGTCCACAGTAAGTGCTTAATAAATGCATTCTAACTCGTTAAAAAGGGGCCTCAAGGGACTGGTTTCTTTCCCATTTTTAATTTGCACTCTACTGCTTCTCATTTAGGAGTTTCTTCCACCTATTATTTTACAACATGGAGTCAACATGCTCCAAAGCTGGGCACAGTCATGATATTTAACATTGTGTAATTCCTTTACCTATTGAAAAGCCCTTAATAATGTGGATTTATATTGCTGACTGGGAATGAACTACTTTTGCTCATTGTGATCTAAATGAACAAAAAAAAATAATTCTCATGTGTTCTTCTAGTATATGATTTGACGGTGCTGGTGTTATTTTCCACACAATACAACAACAATCATGGATCTACAATGTTTTATGATATAAAGCATGCTTCCTGTGATAGGAGGTTAACATGTAAAAGAGCTAATGCAAAACCCAAGAGGTTTTAATAAGTTTAGGCTCACACTACTCGTAATCCTAGTTTACAGTCACATACTTTCTGAATCCAAAGTGGAGCTGACCATCCCTAAACTGATCTGAAAACAATACTACATTGATAAAAATGACATGTGCAGCTGCCTATCAACTTTGGTCAGTTATTAGCAAACAGCTGCTGTCAAAAAGCATCCTTATTCTCCTCCAGCTTCTATGCATGCATTATTAGTAAAATGTAATCTTGCTTTATAAATGTCATGTACCTTTTTATTTTTAAACTATGTCTACAAATGAAGAGAGAGGGTTCAACTAGAGATCAGATAGATGCATTTAAATGAAATTTTAGGTACTTCAAAAAATCTATCAATTATAAAAATTATTTTAAAAGATATATAACATTACATTTGATTTCCATTGGCACCCACCATAAATTCCTGTCACACTATGATAATTCACAATAAATAGGATTTTACTGAGGAGGTAGTCTCTAAGCTGAGCTTTCAAACGGGAAAAAAGATTCTGAAATATGGATAGAAGGAGTACAATCCAATCCAAAAAATATCTATTGGACACCTCCTGTATTCAAGGTACTGTGTTAGATACTGAAGATACAAAGACACAGGAGAAATAGACCAAGCCCTTACAAAAGGGTAAAACCCAAAGACCTTACATTTTTCTGAAAGGATTACAGAATGTGAAAGTTGGAAAGGATCTAAGCAGCCACCTATAGTCCAACCCATACACCAAAGAAATCCCTAGTGAGATGTATGCAACAAGTGACCATCTAGCCTCTGCTTGAAGGGAGTCCACAGCTCAAACTGTGAGGAAGTTCTTTCTTGACATCAAGCTTAAATTGGCTCCTTTATGGACTTTTACTTATTGCTCCTAATTCTGTCCACAAGATAAACTTTCAGATATTTTAACACAGCTATGTGGTTTCCCAGATCCTTGCCTTGCCCCAGGCCAATTTACACAAGGCAAAATATGCCCAGTTCCTTCCAACTGATTCCCAAGTCATGTATTCAAGGTCTTTTGACTATCCTGGTTGCCCTCCTTTGGACACTGCAGCTTATTAATCTTATAATGCAATGCACCAAAATAATCATAATGCTCCAGATGAGGTCTGAAAAGGGCAGAATATAGTCAACTAAGGTAGCCCAAAATTGCACCAGTTGGCTTTTTTTCTGGCTGCTATATCACACTGTTGTCACACACTGGGCTTGCAAGTCCACTAAAACTCCCATTTCTAGAAGTGAAAGCTTTCGGAGCTCAGAAAACAATAGGCTCTTTACCAATTTGACTGGAATTATACAGGAGTGTGTGGATTTGATTCAACAACAATTTATTAAGGCACACAGTAGGTAGAGAGTAAATTTAAGTAGAAAAAAATAATAGTCCTCTATTGTCTTTGTCCTTACATTATCTGGGGCTTATAAGGCTGAAAAGGTGGGTTGCAGCCTAATTATAAAGGGCTGAATTTTTTATCATATCCCACACACAATAGGAAGCCAAGTGGGTAGTTAATGGCAAGGAAAGCTAATGGGGAAAGGACTTCCAAATCTGAAGGAAGGGAAGATAAAATCCCAACTGCATCCAGTCTCCTCTCTAGGAGTTCACTCTGTGCCATAAACAGGGTGGGCCATCCCTCTAACCCACCCCCATCCAGAGTGGGCTGCAGTGGCCCAGTGGAAAAAGCATCACATCTAGAGTAGAAAATGACTCCATTTCAAATTCTATCTCTACCACTATTACTTCTGTGACCTTGGGCCTCTCTGGATCTCAGTCTCATCTGTAAAAAAATAGAGGTTGGGTCTAGATGACCTCTAAGGTCCCTTACAGCTCTAAATCTATGACCCTATGACTTGGCAATTGAGTGGGTGGATAGAAGGAAGAAAAGATAAAGATAGCAAAGTCAAAGTTGACTGAGGTTTTCAGCTTGGGTAGCTCAGGGTCGTCAAAAGAAAAAGGGAAGTTGGGAGAAGTGGGTTTGGGAAAGGGAAAAAGAGTGAGCTAAATATATGAAGAGTTCAGCTCTAAACATTTCAAGTCTGAATGCTGATGGGATATCCAAGTGGCTATGTCTAACTGGTGTGTGGAGATGAAGAACTGGAATAAGAGAAGAAAATAGGGCTGGAAAGGCAGACTTAGGAGCTGCACGCAGAACAGTAATAACTAAAGCAGAAGATAAAGTCAACAAGAAGTAAAGTGTAGAGAAATTAGAGGACAGAGAGCCTTGGGGGATACCCACATTTAAAAAGCAAGGGTAGAACAATAATTCAGATTAAACAGGTAGGAGGACCAGAACCAGGAAAAAAGTGTTAAAGAAACCAAAGGAGAAGACAGTGTTAGAATAGATTTTATTAATTTAATACATTTAAACATTCTGTCTTCTGAGACCAAAAAGGACAAGTCTTTCATATATTTCATATATTTATATAAGCACCCCTCAAATCCTTGGGATAACAGTCATAACTGGAAGAAAGCTCAGAAGTCACATAGTACAATTCCCTCTTCTAGCAGGTGAGGAAAATGAGGCTTAGAACAGTCAATTATTATATAATGTTTGTGTGTGATTTAACTATCGTGGGTACCCCCATCATCAACAGTTGATTGGAATCCCTAAGAGCTTATTAACAGGTCTTTATGCAATTCTATGAACATCAACAAAAATTCATCTGGATGATGAATTGTGGCCAGCTTTCTCGTGGTCAGTTTCTATAGACACATCACTCAAAGACCACATACTCTTGGGGCATATCCTTCGAGAACTCAAGGTTACCAGTATAATATAAGTTGGAGGACTATGGTAGAAGACATTATCTAATAATAGATCATAATTATCTAAGGGTCCCAAAGTAAGCAACTTGCTGGAGACTTATTAACTCACTTAAAATTTTCTCCACAAATGATTTCATGTATAAAACCACATTCTTAGTTACTACAGCTCAGCAATTAGCCCCATCCAAATGTTTCTTGGTGCTTTGGGGCCATTTAACAAAACAACTCACTCATTAACAACATTACCAAGATAACTAAATCTGTCGACCAGTGGTTGGTTAATTAATTTTGACTTGTTTCACTGACTAATTTCATTGCTAAGTAGAGGATCCTTACTTTACCTCTCAAGTCTTTAGTTCATCTGCTATAAAATGAGGGGAATGGTCTTTTAATGATTCCTAAAAAATGATTCCTCCAGGTCTCAGTCTATAACCTTATAATCCTTAGAGAGGAAAAAAGAAAGCTGCTAATTACAGTCGGTGTTTTCTGATACCTGATAGGTCATATCCTGTTAGGTGTTTTGGTTCAAAGTCTTGGTCTCCCATGTGGTTCTTCCTCCACCCTCATCCCTCCCCTAACTGCTGGCCATTCAAGTTTAAACAGTGTTGACACAGCATTACAAGATCCAACAGAAATACACACTCCTATAATTCAAAGGTCTCTTGGCCAGGTGTGAAGAGGTGCTGATAAGCAAAAATCTCTACAAGTTAAGCAATGATACTATCAGTGCTACTTTCTATTTGCCAACCTCTTATGTGTCTTCTGGGCAAGGAAAAGTTCAAAGCATAACACAAAAGATTAGCCCTTTTGTGTGTTCTAGCTAGCTTAAAGTTTAAATACTTTACCAGTGGTCCTACACCTTTTTTTTTTTTTTAATATAGTCAGTTCTTGCACATTCTTTGAGTCCAAGGCTTTTATACTTCAATTCTTCCTGTTACTACGAACTTTAGAAAGCAGGTTCCTGGGGTGGCTGTGGCGCAGTGAGTAAGAGCGTCGGCCTCGGAGTTGGGATGACCTGAGATCGGATCCGGCCTCAGAAAATGAGCACCCACACACAAATAATGACTGGCCGTGTAACCTTGAGCAAGTTACTTAACCCCAATTGCTTTAAAAAAAAAAAAAACAAGCAGGTTCCTATAACAACTGTAAAAGCATACAACAGGGACAAATTTGCTGAAATAATAAAGAAGTTTGGGTGGGAAATAAGACTTGCCTACCATACCCAACCTTTTATGCTGACATTCAAAATAAGGCTGCAGAGACATTACTAGGTACTGAAATCAGGCTACAGAGAAACTAAAAAAATTTCCCCATTCTACTGAGGAGAAATGGCATTAAAACACATAATTCTATTTTGAAGGGGAAGTAAAGAGGACTAAGCCATCTTGTGATCACAAAAAAGAGTTCTTAGAGAAGGTGGCACCTAAATTGAGCCTAGAAAAATTAGCTTCACATTCTAAGAATCAGAGCTGAGGAAAATGAGCGTGCTACTCCTAAGGCTCAAGCTGTGCAAGGCTCCATGGAGGCAGGTGATGGGAAGTAATAGAAAGAAGGACATAACATAAAAGACTCTAGGATAAAATTCAAATGCATCAATTTAGCAACAGGTGATGAAGAGTCTTCAAGAGGGCAGTTAACATGGTAGCTTTTGGTAGCTGTGTACAAGATGGTTTAGGAAAAAAAAGACTTCAATTAAACAGGGAGTACAATCAAAAAGCTATTACAATATTCCAGGAAAGAAATAAAGAGGGTCTAAATTAGGACTGAAACTTATTTGAGAAACGCTGAAAGGAAGAAGTCAAAGGACTTGGCAACTGATTAAACAGGAGCGAAACAGAGAAGGAATTACAAAGGATCAGTCAATAGCATTGGAGCAGCTAGGTGAGGCAGTGGACAGAACACCAGGCCTCAAGTCAGGAAGACTCAGGAAGAGTTCAAATCCGGCCTCAGAAACTTACTAGCTGTGTGACCCTGGGCAAGTCAATTAACCCTGTTTGCCTCAGTTTCCTCATCTGTAAACTGAGTTAGAGAAGGAGAGGGCAAACCACTCCAGTATCTTTGCCAAGAAAACTCCAAATGGGGTCACAACAAGACAGATACAATTGAAATAACTGAACAACAACAACATTTGGCCAAGACCTGTACTAAGCACAAAAATAGTTCCTGCTTTGAAGGTGACTAAAAAGATGGTAGTGCCTACAACATTAATGGAGGACAAGTTTGGGGTAGAGAAAGAAGATGAGTTCTGTTTTTTTTTATGTTGAGTTGGAGGTGCCTATATGATGTCCTGGTGGGAAGATATTCAGGAAGGCAGCTGGTATAGGACAGGAGCTCCAGAGAACTATTAGAGCTGGATATATAAACTTAGGAATCATATGCGGAGAGTGTAGAAACAGAAAGCAGCCTGCAGCCCAGGACAACAGAGATTTGGGGAATACAAACAGGGCAGTACAGAATGATGACCCAGCAAAGGAGCCTGAGATAGAGAAGAGAAGAAGAAGGGAGCATCACAAAAGGTAAGGGAGAAGAAAGTGATGGGCTGTGTCAAGGAGAAGGCTTTTTTTTTTTGTCCTTACATGGGGGGAGGGGGAGAGAAAGAGAAAAAGAGAGAGAGAGAGAGAGAGAGAGAGAGACAGAGAGAAGAGAGAATCCACAACTATAATCAAGCAACAGTTTCTATGCTCTAAAAAGAGAGTCTTGCTATTGATGCATGAAACTTTTCTTACTTTTACTTGTTAAACTGCCAGAATCCTTCTGGGACTCAATATTGCTGGGTCTGGAAGAATGGTATTTCATTGTGATGGTCGGAATCATGGATTAGATTGAAGTGCTATATACTCTGTATGGTAATTCCTTTGACATGGAGGCAGATGATGGGAACATCAAGTAACAGAAAGAAGGATAAAACAAAGATGGTGAGAAGAGAGTGACATGAAATAAATCTGAAAAGGAAAGCTGGGACCATATTGTGATTCTTCAAATGATTCTAGGATAAAATTCAAACACATCAATTTGGCAACAGGCAGATTTGTCTGACAGATTTATCCTTGCATTTATGGTCCCAATTGATCTATTTCTTCTTATTCTTCAAAAAGAATGATATAGAAATTAAGCCACCAAAACATACCCTCCCCTAAAGATCCCAAGTTCTACTTGTTTTAGAGGTGATTATATAGGTTTAGGTATATTAAAATCTTGCTAAAGCCTCTAAGCATGAATTTAGAAAATCTCAAGCTTAGCCAAAATACACATAAGCAGAGAAATCTCAGTATGAAAAAGGACATGAGAGGTCACAGAAGAACAAGAATCCTCTCTTAAATATGTGTCACAATTGGTCAGGTCATTCAGTCTCTGTTTGAAGACCTCCAGTGAGGAGTAACCCAATACCTCTTGAAATAACACATCCTACTTTAGGGTAGCCTTAATTGTTACGTTTTTCCTTATCCTGAATCTAAATTTGCCTCTCGCTCAGAGTTCTCTGCTTTGGGACCAAGCAGTACAAGTCCACATGAAAGTCCTTCAAATACTTCAAGGCAGTTATCATGTCACTTGGAAGTCTTCTCTTCTCCAGATCCCACAACTCCCACTTCTTTCAACCAATCCTCATATGGCACAGAGTTGAATCTATTTGCTTTCTTTAAACATTCTCTAGCATATCAAAGTTCTTCCTAAAATGTGGTAACCAGAACCAAGTACACTACTCCAGATGTGCTTCTGACAGCTTACTTCCTCTACTGTCTGAACACTGTGCCTCTCTTAACGTAGCCTAAGACTGGGGTTTTTTAGCTGCCAGATCATACTTTTGGACTTCCAGTACAGTAAAATCCCATGATTGCTTTGAGGAAAACTATTGTCTAGCCATGCCTTAAAGGTGAATTGATTTTTTTTTTGAACTAACAATTAAGACTGTGCATTTATCCCTATTATGTTTCATTTTATTAGATTCAGTCCATTGTTTGAACTTGTCAAGATGTTTCAGTCCTGTCATCCAGTGTATTAATGAACTCTTTCTCCTAGTTTTGCATCACTTGCAAATTTGTTAAGTATACTAATTTTGTCTCTATCCAAAGCATTGATAAAATCTGTAAACAAGGGCCAACACACAGATTCCTGGGATATCTTTTTCCAGACACCAAACTATTTGAATACTCTAAGCAGTACTCAATCCATCTATCATCTGGACATATATCTTCATACTGTACACAAGATGATCTTGAGACAATTAAAATCTAAACATTCTCTTGATCTACCAGCAACCATATTTTAAAAAAAGGCAAATGAGGTTAATCCATCAAGGCCTTTTTTTTTTTAAATTAAGTCATACTGGTTCTTCAAGATCACTGTTTCATTTTTTTTATACATTCACAGACTGTCCCATTAATAATTCCTAGAGTTTTGTTAGAACACAAAGTCAAGTTCACTGGGCAATGATCTGCTTGTATTGCTTCCATATTTTCCACTTTAGTTCTCATTTCAGTTCCAAGTCAGAATTGGAAATCTCTAGCAAAAGAAAACAGAACTCCCCTATAACCCTTAAACAAATGTACCCTTCATATATGTTTTTTCTATAATTTGCAAGAGACAACTGTAGTTTTTATTGCTATAGTAATAGTAAAAAAGTGAATTCCAATGGCACTTCTGTATCAGAAACTTTAAAACTAGGGCTGGAATTGCCATAAGAGCCAATTGGCTCCATCTAAGGTCATCTAATGAGGGCAGGAAAAGGGCAGAAAGTAAGCTAAGGTGGCAGGTGGGGAAAAGGTAGGCTTGGCCTGTGCTCGAGTAGAGAGAGGCGTCAAGAAAAGTGGTGACATGAGACAGAGTTGTCAGTATTGGAGAAGGCCTGGAAAAGCTAATGAGAGATAAACAGAGACTTCTAGACACTACCAAGAATGAATGAGTAAAAAAGCATTTATTAAGAGCTTACTAAGTGCCAGTAGGAGGTAAAAGAGGCTGAGAACGATTCTTTCCACTCACAAATTACCCAAGGATCAAATAAGATTTACCTAAAGGGTTGCCAACATCAGCTTAATAATTTCTTTGGCCACTGATTCGTTTTAGAGAAAAGACTTTCACTTAAACTTAGTGTGATCAGTTCATATGTAATGTCAACCAATGAACCCATTTTAAATGACTGGTTCCCAGATCTTTCTTGGTTGTGATAAAAGGGAAGTGAATTTGCAACATAAATAAAAATCCCTTATGCTTAGATAATTGCTTCAAGAGCTATTAAATAAATTATATGATCCTCAAAACAATCCTGTGAGTTAAAGAAAGGTATCAATTTCTCTCTGCTGCTTATAAAACAGGAAATGAAATTTAAGGCCCAGTAAGGATATGATTTGCTCAAAGTCATAGAGTTTATAAACGCCCACGTGAGTACCTGAATCTGTAACAATAGAAAAAGTCACTGCCAAGAAGGAGGAGATAGAGGGGTGGAAAGAAAGGAGTTTATTGATAAAAGAGAAATCATTTTCTTCCCATCTTTATCTATGGAGCCTCCCATATACCTTCAGCTGAATCAGATATGTGGAGATACTTTTGTCCTATAGCTATAAAGCAGGCAGATAGCTCTGATTCAGATGACTTAATAATAACCAAAAAACTTTATTAACGGTCAACTCTGCATAAAAAAGCATCCTTCCCAAAGAATTGGCTCTTCAGGCTACTCTGTATAAGTGAAAACACTCACTGGAGTACCAAAATTTGGAAGGGATCTGAAATAAAAGATGACTGCCTATTATATGAAAAATAACTTCCCAAGCCAAAAAGGGGAAGAAGTGGGTAGGCAAGAGACTTGGAGAAGAGGAACAATAAGGTACTGACCCAAAAAAAAAAAAAAAAGAAGTAGATACATGGGCCAAAGGTGCCCATTCTCCTTGAGAATCTTAACAGTCTTTTTAAAAAAATAATTGCAAAGGCTTTTACAGTGAAACATCCTGAAAAAACAAGCATGACTTCTTTCTAAATATAATACTTCTATGTTCTGTGGTGCTACCCTTGGAACCAGCTCTGAAACTTTAAATATGACTCATCAGATAATAAATGCCTCAGGCTTGAATTAACTGTGGCTCCTTGGGTTGCAGTCCTCTCCCAAGATGATCCCAATCCTGTCTTACTGTTCAAGATCAAGCAACAGCTGTCTAATAACCTTTATGTGAGTCCCATAATTCCTGTTTGAAAAAATTAAGTACTGAAACACACTATCTCAGCCATTAAGCAGTTTTTAAACCTCTGTTGAAAAATCTCACTACCAGGATGAATTTATAGGAAACTAGGGCATTAGAAAGATATAGTAAGCAGCCAATGACTCCAAAAGACAAAATCATGAGGCTTTTAAAACTACTGTAAGGTACAAAACTACCACTGTAATTCATGTTATGTCTGCACATTTGTAATCTATCTTGGCTCCTTATGGCATAGATGGTGACTGACATATGGAATAATTAGTCTAAATACTGAGTGGAAAAGCAGATAGGAAATGTGAAATTATATTGGGGGTGGGGAAAGAGGAGAGGGGAGGGGAATACAAAACATCCCTCTGATTGGCTGGGTGTCCCTTATTTGGATTAGCAGTTTGTAATAGATGGGTGATCCAACTTTTCAATTACAAGTCTGGATAATTCCCAAACAAATTTACATTTTATTCTCTCTACCCCCTCTCTTTTATATTTATATTACTTAATATATCCCTACACACACCACACAGTTGGTGTTGATTTAACTCCAAGATCTCTTGGACAATTCTAGACTATTCTCTTACACAACATAGTATTATATAATACTGAATAGGTGTGAGCTAAAATAATTAAATCTATTCAGACTTGTTAGACCAGGGTAGACTTTGAAATGAACTTTAAAGCAAAATGTCACATGGCAATCCTGGTCAGATATGAAAGATAAAGAAGTCTTTAATAGGAAGGATGGAAGAGATAATTTCACTGTGAATTTCACCTTAATTCTTGCTCTTTGGAAAATGAGTATAATTTTTTTCACTTTTTTTTTTTTTGGTCTTCTCTAAACACTAGCTAAAGGAGGTAAAAAAAATTTTTTTAATTAGGAAAAAACTGAAAAAGTAATCAGTTAATTTGAAACACTATTCTAAGGCATATAGAACAGAAAATAGAATACTATGAAGTGAAATAAACAGATCAATCAGAACAGGCAATTGCCCATCTGTCATCTATAAGTAGGGCCAATAAAAACTTCTCACAGTGTATGGGACAAAGCAAGGAGACTTATTAAGGCTTAGAGTGGACAATTTTTTAACTTGGACAAAAAAAAGGTTATGCCATTTTTATGAAAAACACTCTGAAGTGGTACAGAATGATTTTTCCCCAAAGCCAACAGAATCTAAACTTGGGGTTTATGGGCTAGATTTCTTTCTTAAGGGACCATGCCTTAAACCCAAATCACTCTGGTTCTCATGGAGTGGCCAACAGTAAGTCCCAGCCCAAGCCTTATTTGGTCACTGCTCAGGCCCTGTTGGCTCAGAGAAAGTTTAAATAGCAATTGTTTCTATTTTGGCCAGAAACCTGAGGGTCTTCCCCACCCAGATTGATTTTTTTTAACTAGGTAAATGAAGCCATTTCTTACCTAGTCTTAATCACTGATGGTGTTGTCTCAGTAAACTGCGACCTGGGAAAGACCTCAATTTAAAAAGACCAAGATCTCCCACTGTATCCTGGGCCATCTCCAGTTGTCCTGATCTGAATCTTGCCACTGGACCCAAATGGCTCCAGAAGAAGGAGCAAGGAGAGGGAAAAGTGGCAAAGCAGAGAGAAAATCAGAGAATTTTGACAACAATAAGGGTAAAGAAAGCACAGCACTCTACTCTGATCATATCCAGTGTGCCTGGAAGTTTCAGGGTTTCCCACTACAGTGGGTGGTCTTTACATTCCATGTGTGACACAATATAGAAACAGGTTTCAATGGATGGGGAAAGGAAGTAATTGATTCTCCCCACAACTGATTTTCTTGTCCTCAGTCTCCTGTGTTTCAGGCCTATTTTTCACCCACCACCTTTTTAGGACAACTGTGTAAGTTCTGTAAAGGAAAACCTAAACCACAGCCTACAGCTTCTCATCAAAATTATTCCAACTTTAAATGAAACATGGTTTGTGCTAAACTGCAATTTCAAATGACAGAGAACTGGGTCTGAAGGTCCCAAAGTGGTATGGTAGACTCAGTCACATGCTAAATATAGGGACAGAGAGAAGTGGTAAACTGACAATCAACATGACAATTTACTATTAAAACTTGGATTGTGCAGCCTATTCTAATATGCTGGAAACATTGGTTTAGGGAGTATAGACTTGTACCACCTTAACTACTGGTCACAACATAAATAATTATTTTTCTTACCCTAACTTGATTTATACTATTAAAAAATATAGAAACAAATTATAATTTGCCAATGAGCCCAATATCCAAAGTGTCCCTGCTCTTCCTATACCCACACCACCTGCCAGAGATGCCAGCAAAGCCAAGGGGGTACTCAATCCTTCTGTTGGGATGGGATAGGAGCAAGACTAGTCCCTATGCCCAACCCTGCTTCCTAACTTGTCCATAAGAAGCTCTTTATTCCAATGGTTCTAAGTTTTTGCTATGGGGAATAACCAGAGAAACACAAGTAAAAGAGGCTAATGAAAGATGAGCTACTCCTCGAGTAAAGAAAACAATGACATCTGTGTGGATGTGACAACAGCTCTATGTTGCTCTAAAACATATGACTACAAAAACAAATGATCTGACAAAGTGGAAAATACATTAAGTGAATTTCCTCATCTGTCAAGTAAACTAGCCATGACTAAAGCATATACCTAAGTCAGGAGTGGGGAATCTGTGGCCTCAAAGGCATATGTGGCCCTCTAGGTCCTCAAGTGCTGCCCTTTGCCTGACTCTAAACTTCACAGAACAAACCCCTTGCATGCAGCCTCCAGGCCACAGGTTCTCCCCCCACCCCTGGCCTAAGCCATTAGAAAGAAATTAAACAACAGAGGCTACAAAAAATTGGCTAGCCAGCCTAAAATAAATATAAAGAAACAGGCAACAATAAACATGTATTAAATGATTAACTGGGTATACAAAGATGAAGGCGATACTGCAATGAAGTGTTATCATCAAGGGAAATAAATGGGAGAAGCTAAATATAGTTTCTCTCTCCTTTCTATTCAGGGGAATCACAGGTATTTAAGGGAAGCAATACTAGGATTTAGAAGCAGGAAATAATAAATGCAAAGAGGGAGGAGAATGGCAAACTAAATAGAAATGCAGCCAGCACAATGACTTCTGAAAAGCTAACTGTAAAGCTGGAACAAATCCATTCTAAGTGATAAAGAAACAAGTATTATGAATTATATTTCCTAACTGTTCTCCTTTAATAGAAGTCACAACATATAAGACAACTAGGAAATCAAAAAAAAGATTCACAAAGATATTTGCCCTCTTTAGGGACTATAAAATAAGATATTTTTTACCCTTGATTCCCTTTCCTATTTTTGACAAGAGCATTTTTTTTCATATTCAGAAAATAAAAGCAAACCAAAGTTGACAGGAATAACTTTCTGAAATTCTTAACAGCATTTTGGCCACCCTTTGTTTTTTTAGGGGGAAAAAAACACACACAGAGACAAATTTGCTCCAAATAGGAGTTTCTTTTTACGTGTTTTCATATTTATTAAATATTTGTTGATTGTGTATTATGTTAATTGATTATAAACCAAGCAGTAAATAAAACTCAAGAAGAGCATTTCTTATTCCTGCCCCAACAGAAAAAGCATTAATTAGCCTTGAGCAGAATTTTGCAAAAATTCAAAATAATCTCAC
The DNA here is from genome assembly GCA_011680675.1 of Gymnobelideus leadbeateri. Lineage (NCBI taxonomy): Eukaryota > Metazoa > Chordata > Mammalia > Diprotodontia > Petauridae > Gymnobelideus > Gymnobelideus leadbeateri. The sequence goes on from WOXC01003873.1 coordinate 729,544, forward strand.
TTTAAGATCCAAATATTCAACTCCAAAGATTGTGGAGATGATTTAGAGATGATCTGAAATAATCTAATCTAAATCCCTCATTTTACAGATTAGCAAATTAAGGCCTATGAACTTCACTATTCTCAGATGCCCAAACCCTAGTCTAGGAAGCTATAACATTAGTTTAGTATTATGGGAATTTACTTAGTTCCCTCAATGATCCTAGCTGATGGGCTTTTTAAAAAAACTAATAATCATTAATTTATTTTCTTCTATCTATTCTGACAACTTTAAATAAATATATAAAAGTAAACATATATAAATATATGTAAATATATATAAATATAAATGTACACATTAAAAAAAGTATTTTCAGAATAACTAGGTGCCACAGTGATCATTGGCCCTGGAGTCAGGAGGACTCCAAATCTGGCCTCAGACAGTTAGTAGCTATGTGACCCTGAGCAAGTCATTTAACCCCAATTGTCCCAAAAGGAAAAAAAAAAGTATTCTCATCACGAAAAATCTCAAACCCTAATTCAGGTATTTTGAAAACAGTCATCATACTTAGTTAATTCTCTGGTGATTTACTGACTTCTGTGGCTTAGATTCTTAAAAATAAAGAATCTGTGCTTTTAATGTCCACAAATAAAACATAATTTTTATTATTTTTCCATTTTTACTACAGACTTCTTATACAGATCATATTCAATTGTGCCAAAATGAGAGTTCATTTTTTTATTCAATTCTTTAAAGACTTTTGCCACACATATCATTATCACTTATTTATAGTCAGGAAAGGGCTCTCAAATTTTAATAAAGGGACCAATAGTAGTTTCCTATATAAGATGGGAGTTCATTGGACTACAAATCTAAGACCTAGGTGTCAATCCTTAGAGCCACTTCTAGGCAAGTAACTTTTCCTTAGTTTTCCCATCATTTAAAAAAAAAAAAATCAAGGGGGCGGCTAGGTATTGCAGTGTGTAGAGCGCTGGCCCTGGAGTCAGACAGACCTAAGTTTGGATCCAGCCTCAGACACCGAAGGCACACAAACAAACAAACAAACAAACAAACAAACAAACAAACAAACAAAACCTAGCCATGTGACCTTGGGCAAGTTACTTAACCCCAACTGCCCTCCAAAACGGAAAAAAAGGAAAAAAAAATCAGAAAAATATTCGCCTTGATCATTACTTTCACAGTTTATGTGATGCTAAAATAAGATAACATACACATACCACTTAGTAAACAGTAAAGTTCTGTACAAAACTAAGGGGTTATATGATAATGTCTATTACTTTCATGCTAAGGAATACATAACATCTTACTAAAATTCCTTCGTGGTTCCTTTTTATAAGTTGTACTGTTCACTTTTCCACCCCACTAGTAGGAAATAATACAAGTAGGTAAATGATCACTCAGGATCTTTTTGAGAACTATTGTTATGAAGTAATGATGTAAAAAATTACAGGAAATATTCCTGTTGAATGAAATGAATTTAAAACATTTTGGTCTTCTCTTAAAACTACTGAGGACCCCCAAAAGCTTTTCTATCTATGGATTACATCTACAAATATTTGCCATTAGAAATTAACACTCAAGGGGCGGCTAGGTGGCGCAGTGAATAGAGCGCCAGCCCTGGAGTCAGAAGGACCTGAGTTTAGATCCAGCCTCAGACACTTATCGCACACACACACAAAAAAGCAAAAACCTAGCCATGTGACCTTGGGCAAGTTACTTAATCCCAACTGCCCTCCAAAAAGCAAAAAATTAATTAATTAATTAATTAGTTAGTTAACACTAATATTTTTTAAAATTATTTACTAGTTTACTTAAAAATAACAATACATACTTATTATTGCTAATATTTGTTAATAATTGTTACATGAATAACACATTTTATGAAAAATAAGCATATTTTCCAAAACAAAAAATTAGCAAAAAGAGTAGTCATTTTTCATATTTTTGAGAATTTGCTTAATATGTGGCTTAATAAGACAGTTGAGTTCTCATAGATGCTTCTGCAGTCAATGTGTTGAAATATGTTATTTTTGGTTGACGTATATAAAGCAAATCTGGAGATTTTCAGAAACATGTAGTTAGAAAAGAGAATATAAATATCATCTTAGTATTATTATGAAATTTTTTTTTACCTTAAAGGGCCTCAGGAACTGCCAGAGTCCTTAGACCACATTTGAGAACTTGTTTTAAACCAGACTTTTACATTTAATCACAATATTAAAAACAATTTATACTAAAAAAAAACTGGGTCATAGTTTAAGAACATGCAATGAGAGCAATGCTAAAGCTATCTTACTTTCCCTGGAAAACATAAAAAACTCCTCCACTCCATAAGCCTTAGAAAATTATCACTGAAATAGCATTAAACTGAAATGGAAAATCAGTTTTACAAATAATTTATAAATATTAACTAGATGTGTCAAAGGTATGGGGGGATAGAGGGAGGAAGGTAAAGGGCAGATCAAAATGGAGAAATATTTAAAGTAACCCATGATCAGTTAAACTGAACAAAAATCTACTAAATGCCAGGTGACAGAGAAACAAAGGTAAAAATGAAACAAAGTCCAGGGTAAAAAAAAATTATGTTCTACTGTGGGGGAGACAGCCAATACAGAAGTTAAGTTACTACTACATAATCTGGGAAGGCTTCAGAAAAGGCATCCCTGCAAAAAAAAACCTCAAAGGAACATATGACTGTGGAAGAAAGATTTGATAACAGTATATTCTAGGCCTGGAGGGACGGCTTTTGTGTAAATGCTGCCATGGGGGACAGAATTCAACAATTACGGGAACAGTTAGTAATTCAATCTCTAGTAGCCAAAGTGGGGAAAGTCATAACTACCAGGCTGAGTTTATATTTTCTCCTCAGGCCCCTAACCCTGGGAAGATTTTGGCAGCTGCATAAAAGTGGAAAAGGAGAATGATTGATTAGATATGGAGAAGAGCAGAGTGAGGCAGAGCAAAAGTCTGAGATGACTCCTAGGGTATGACCTGTCTGATGAGAAAGACTGCTTAAAAGAAACAGGGAACTTCTGGAAGATGGCCAGGTTTAGGGGAGGGAGATGCTAATTTCTTTTTTGAACATGTTGAATAAGAAAGGGGAAAAAAAGAGAACCAAAATGAAGTACCACTGAAAGTGGGGAAAGGGAGAGTACCCAGGAGAAATGACGAGGCCCAGTTGGTCGATAAATATTTATTAAGCAAGTCTGCAATATGCCAGGCCCTATATACTAAGTGCTGATGATACAAAGATGGTTCCGGCTCTCAAAGACCTCACAGTTGAACGGGAAGGACAACATGCACAAGTTCTATGTAGGATAAATTGGATAAATCAATACAAAAAATGCACTAGATTTAAGGGTGGGGGAGGGGTGGGAAAAGCTTCCTATGAAAGGTAGGTCTACCACATTCTTCTGCAGAGAAGACAAGGAAAATGAGTCTATAGAAAAGGCCCAACTAAGAGATCATGAGTAAACTTTAAGAGCAGCATTCAGTCTAGAGGGCTTGGAAACATTGCAAAAGGATGACATATCAGTGGACAGTGAAGACATAAAGGAACTGAGTACAGACGGCCTTGAGGTGTTTGACAGTGAAAGTGAAGAAACTATATAAATTAACAGTACAAGGGGGTAAGAGACATATGATTTTTGTTTGTTTTCTTAAGAATGAGACAGATGAGAATGTCTGCAGGCAGCAAGTTTAAGTCAGAAGGTACAGAAAGGTTGAAAATGAGAAGATGGGAAAAGTATTCTCAATGGGCAAGTTCCCAGAGGGGACAGAATAAAGTACACCAAAAAAAAAGGAACACTTCACCATCAGACATTGGAACAAAAGGGGTGAGGATGAACGTTACTCTAGACAGATGTGTGAAGTAGGGGAAATGAGGGAGCTGATGATGTATGGTTTCAATGTCATCATTTAAGAAGTATCTCTCTCATAACTCGATATAATATCAGCCTGGGAGTCACATATCTCTTGCTCCTATCATCACTTCCAAAGTCTTCTTTTAACTTGTTTGCTCAGTAACCTTTCCTCCTTTGAAGTCCACTCATTCAAAATTCGATCCAGTCAAAATTATGGTAATGTAACATATTGCCCAGCCCAGGTTATTCCTTCTCCTTTCTCCAGGAGTTCTGCTCCTGGTTCACCTGCTTTTATACTAGAGAACTTCTCATATGGATGAAGCTGATTCTTCAGACTTTCCTTTCTTCAGTCTCCTTAAAACCAAGGACCAATTCTTTCACTCCATCTCAACCACATGTAGGTTTTGTCATTAAACACCTCTTCTTTGCCCTCATGAAGATCTCCAGAGCCTCCTTGACTTATCCTTCCAATCGATTGCAGGCACTGCTGCCAAAGAATTTTTCTTAAGAATAGATCTAGGGGGCGGCTAGGTGGCGCAGTGAGTAGAGCGTCAGCCCTGGAGTCAGAAGGACCTCAGTTCGGATTCGGCCTCAGATACTTAACGCACACACAAACAAAAACCTAGCCGTGTGACCTTGGGCAAGTTACTTAACCCCAATTGCCCTCCAAAAAAAGAAAAAAAAAAGAATAGATCTAAGGGGTGGCTAGGTGGCGCACTAAATAGAGCTCCAGCCCTGGAGTCAGGAGAATCTGAGTTCAAATCTGACCTCAGGTACTTAATACAAAAAAACTAGTCATGTGACCTTGGCTTAACCCTACTTAACCCCAACTACCCTCCAAAAAGCAAAAAAAGAATAGATCTAATATGACTCCCCTACTCAACTAACTCCAGTAGTTTCTTTGTCTGTAGGATCAAATATAAATTAATTTCAATCAAATATAATGCTAGATTTTGCTCTTAAAGTCCTACACAACCTGGATCCTACCTATATTCCCAGCTTTACTGCCTCTTCTTTCTCCTTCCAAACTCCATGATATAGACAAACAAGCCTTCTCTCTTCTTCATACCTAATACTTATCATCTCCCATCTCCATGCCTTTTTCCAATGGCAGTGACCCATGCCTGGAATGTACTCCCTTCTTAAAAAATAAATACATATATAGACAAATAAATAGATAGATAAATGAATGAATGAGTTAAATAAATGTTGCTTGACTGAGTTAAATTCACCTCCTTTTGGAAGCAGTGTGACAGAAGTGGAGAAAGTTTTGAATTTGGAGACAGAGTACCTAAAGATAGAAATCCTGACTCTGAAACTTACAACCCATATGACCTTGACCTACAACTCTCTGGGCTTCATGTTACTCATCTGTAAAATGATGGTGTTGATTTAACTTCTATAACTTGACTTCCATACTTTCAAGCTCTAAATCTATGACTACCGAAAGATCAGGGGTTATGAGAGCACCAGGGGCTTTGACACAAGACTTTTTGAACATTCCCTGTGGACAGTGTGCTCAGGTCCCTCAATGAAGTATGAGTATTAACACGTGGCAAGAAGGGTCCAGGTGAAAACTTTTTATTTAGCTTTTACAACCCTTACAATCAGGCCCTTTCCCACCTTTCTAATCTTAAACTTTTATGTTTTTCCAAGTGTTCTGTGATCCACCATCACAACTGTTCTTGCTGCTCTAGCAAAGATCACTCCACCTCTAATCCCATGCCTTTTCACTCATCCTCACCTATACTTTTTGCTTTTTTTCAAGACTCAGAGACAATGCCATCATCTGTCAGATACCTTATCGGTCCACTCTCACCCCTCTTTGTTGGTTCTTTACCTCTGAGAATACCTCCCATTTTCACTAAATATATTTTATACATACATAATCATCTCTCTCGTTAGAACATGAGTTCACTGAGGGCAGGGACCATGTTTTAGCTTTTCTTTGTCTCTCCAGTGCTTAAAACAGAGCCTGACTCATCATAAGCACTTACTAAATGCCCCTTGACTAAGTGAGATAAATGAGGGCTGCAGTAGGTACAAGGTGAGCAATCAGGGTGGACCTAGGTTTAAACTACCAAAGCTTTATCAACAGAAGGGCAAAGAGAAAAGGAAGCCAAAAGTGGAGGACAAGTATATAGTTAAGATTGTTAATTAAAAGTACAAGGCAGGAAAATAAAGCTAAAGAAGGGCTATATGGGTGATAGTCTGTCACTAGCACAGTATGGTGAAGGAAAAGAGTGGGGCAGAGTGAATAATAGGTAACCATTAGAGAAGGTATTTTAGAGTTCAAGATCATAGGAAATTGCATATCCATGAAGATGAGGTCCCAATCAAGCTATGAATGCTTCTGTCGGTAGCTAAGGTAGAGTGAAGACAGCTATTTCTCTATATATCATGGAAGATAAGGAGAAGGATAAATTTTGAAACCAAGGTTTTTAAGGGAAGATTATAAATACATATCATATTCAAATATGAGGTACATACTTGAATATAAGAGGACAGAGCTTAGGCTAAAAAGACTCTTAAATTCCTTGAGGGGAAAAAATTAGGATACCCGGGAGGCTGGCAGAGAAGAGTACAAAAGGTATGGATAAGGTGATGCTGATGGATAGAATTCCCCTGAAAGGAAGAGGGAATACTGAATGATAATGATAAGAAGGGTTATTGAGATCAATATGGCACCTCCTTTTCCTAGGAAAAGCAGAGCAAGACAAAGGACAACCTGTACTGAAGAGTGGCTAAGGATATAGTATCAAGTAGGTTTCATTAAGTAGAAGAAGATGCAAATAGTATGAGAGGAAGAGATCTATGATAAAAGGAAGTTTGGTGATGATAGCATAAAGCTGCAGAGGACAAAGTGGAAGAAGGGCACAAAGGAAAATAGGAACTGGGGAAGCCTAAGGCTAAGCTAGATGGGAATGAAAACAGAAAGAAGTCACAAGGAAAGGAGCTTTCAGCTTAGCAGAATGTAACCATATCACAAGAAGCAAGAGATAGGAGTTTGACAGCCAGAGAAAACAGAGAAAACCACAGGTTACTACTATGAAACAGGCTACTGATCTCTTCTGATAGTATGAAGCTGATATAGCCACTTTACTCATTTGTCCTTCAGCATCATATTCCTTAAGAGACGTTAGTGCCTCTCCGCTTCCTTCTCCAATACCCACCGCTGCTTCCTGCCGTGGTCAGGTCCTTGACTTTTACTGTGCAGCTCCTGGGAACAGTTTCCCCCTCCCCAGTTCCAGGCTGATGAGATGAATAGTTCAGAGGACCTCATGGTTCTGTGGGCTTTGTGGAAATGAACTCTACTGTGAAGTGGATGAAGATTATCCAGGACAAGTTCAACCTCACTGGGTTCACTGAACAGGTGCCCCAATACAGGAAGGCACTAGACATGATCCTCAACTTGGAACCGGATGAGGAGTCAGACTCTGGTAACCCCAATTAGAGTGACTTGACTGAGTAGGCAGCACAGATGCTGTATGTACTGATCTATGCCCACTACCTCCTCACATGTGGCACTGCCTAGATGTTGGAAAAATACTAGCAGGGAGACTTTGACTATTGTCCCTGTGTATAATGTGAAAACCAGCCCTTGCTGCCCACTGGACTGTCAGACATCTGCCTCAAGTACATAGATGTTTACACATTTAAGTCATTCAGGCACCACCACACAGATGGTGCCTTACTTTGGCACTCACTTTCCCCACATGTTGCATCCTGGTACAGGTCCAAGTGGCCTGCCAACTAGTTTGGGTCTAGGCTATCTGCTTTAAGATCTACCCTACAGTTATCCATGGTAGCTTTAGATAACCAGAAAGTTTAAGAGCCCCATAAAGATCATCAACTAACTTGTTTCCTCCCTCTTCCCACCCAACTCTTCAGGCTGTGACACCATTTCTTTCTCCATGTTCCCCTTCTTCCCCCAAACACACAACTTTCTAAAACCTCTAATGGTTTTTTAACTTAAATTAAGTCTTTTTGGTGGTGTGGTAAAAGTATGAAGTAGAGGAAAAATCCAACAAAAAAAGAAGTGTTCGTGCCAATGATCACATGAAGGAGGTCTCTGGTTCTGGACGGCATGCAGTCACTTCCTTCCACCATCCCTCTCTGCCACAAGTCCACTAAGTGTTCAAGTTTATACAGTGGCATTACACATCTTGGAGTACATCTACATCATCTGTGATGGTAAAGTACACTCCAAACCTGCAGTCCCTGCAGTCCCCTCTTCTGACTGGCTGATTCCTCCAAGAACCATCATTTTTTGGTTTTTGTTTTGTTTTGTTTTGTTTTTGCTTTTTGGAGGGCAATTGGGGTTAAGTAACTTGCCCAAGGTCACACGGCTAGATTTTGCTTTTTTTTTTTTCTGTTAAGTGTTTGAGGCTGGATCCAAACTCAGGTCCTCCTGACTCCAGAGCCAGTGCTCTAATTCACTGCACCACCTAGCCGCCCCTAAGAACCATCATTTTAAAAGAAAACATTCAGGTCTGCTATCATGTCTTCATTCCTCTCCCAAGCTCTACACCAGACTCTCCAAATTTTATCTACCATGTCCTAGCACAGAATACTTTCTCCCTTCACACCCCCTTTTAACTCCCTTTTATATGTTGTCTTCCCTCATTAGAATGTAAGTTCCTTGTGGGCAAAGATTTTCTTCTTGTGTTTGTATTCCCTGAACTTAACAAAAAGCTTGGTACAAGATAAATACTTAATAAATGCTTGCTGTTGATATAACTTAATGATGGATGGCTAGCACTTTTAGATTATAATGTTAGATAGCAAGTGACAAGAGGTGGCAACTTTAGTTGATGGTATCTATTGTAAACTTAGTTCACTAAAATTATTTATCTCCTATTTCAAAATCCTTTCTCATTTCTCCCCATACTCCTCATCCTGGGAATTTTGGAAGTGATAGAAATATGCAAAAAGAATGTTATTGCTGTAGAACCCCCTTTAACCATCAGGTGGTTTATTTCTTTGCTGTTTGGGATGATTTCACTCAAAAATAATGCTCACCACAATCCAAATATTCACTCATATGTGAGATCCAGCTCCCTCAGTGCTGGGAGAGTGAGAATTTCAAACAGGAAGTCAATATGAAGAACAGGTCTTCTCTGTGATTTCCCTAGTAGGGTAATGCAATGCCAACAAATTATGTGAACTACAGAAAGGAAAAGGGATGTAACAAAGACTGGGGATAGAATCTTAATGGAAGGAAAGGTGGGTCATATGTAAGGAAGTGAGATATTGTATAGAACAAAGCTGGGGTCTTATAACTTGTATATGGAAGGCACAAATAAGTCAGAAGCCAGAGAAAGAGATCATAAAGGCATACAATTTTGCACTGTGCAAACCAGATGAGGACCTAAAACATCTGACAAAATAACAAAAAGTGAACTTTCTGAAGCTGAATGATGCTGTTTGCACTACATAATAAATTCCTTTAACCTTTCTATCAGACAAATAAGCTAAAAAGAGAAAACAGATACTCTACCATGAGTCTGTGAGACTTTCAATCACAGACTGACACTCACACTCGGGCACCAGCCAACTGGAGCACAAGTGCCAGACAGAGCAGAGATTATTGTTCTTGTGTTCCATCCACCAGCAGGACTCCAAGTTTTTGCTGGCAAGGTCTTTCCTTGGTCTATCCCATTTTCCCTTCCTGTCTTCCCATCTCTAGCTCCTTACTCACACTCTAAATTCCAGTGTAACCAATGGGCTACACCCTTCCAAGATTCAAATCCCATTCTCAAAATCCCCAAGCACTAAGGTGTCTCATTTAAGTATTAATCTAATTATAGTAACTGGCAAACTGGTTCTCCACTATGAATGACTAATAATAGACTTAACAGTGGAACAAAGGAGGGTATTGGCACCCCAAATGATTTTAATTACCAGACTACAGATTCCAAATTGGTAAAAAGTTCAGGGTAGATCTTTTCTAATAAGGGATTTGGCCTACAGCACTTTCCCTCATCTAGTCCCTCGTCCAACAAGGGGATAAAACACATCATCATAACTGAATAGGCAAGAGGAACCCAAAACTACACATCCCTTGCAACCTCTACCTTTTCAGGTTACTTTTCTTTATATTCACAATGTCCACTAACTTAGAATCATCCATTTAAAGCTGGGGATGACCTTATAACTAGAGTTCATATAGTCCAACTTCCTCATTTCATAGATGAGAAAACAGGGGCTGAAAGTAATTAAATCACTTGTCTAAAGACACACACAAGTAGTAGTAAGGGGCACGGTAATGATTCAAACTCAGGTACTCTAATTGCAATAAGAGAGGCAGAGAGACAGATAAACTGACATAGAAAGAGGACCTGGTAAGAGGTAGGAAATTGTGAGGGCCAAATTCAAGAAAATGGGGCAGGGCTTATCTGGGGAGAGGGAGGAGAAAGACTACACTGCTTTAGTAAGTAACTACCTAACATGTCTTCAAGGAATTCTCTTTAAAAGCAGTATATTTCACTAAATCTGGTTTGACACTGTATTCAATTTAGCTACAAAGCTATATTCTTATGTTGGCATGTAAGTGTTTGTGTCTGGTTTCCTACCGATGCAGCACATTACCACAAGGCACAAAAAGCAACAGAACTCTTAGCAAGTCCTTCCTCTGGACAGTGTGACACAACCATATTTTAATAAGATATCTTCTTTCTCATTCCAGAGTGGGAAGGAGAGACGTTTTTGCTAAATAACAATAATTTTAAAATCTATCTTCATATTCCACAGTATGTTTGGTGGGTGAGGGAAGAAGTAAAGGAGAGAATTTAGTTTCCTCCCTTGCTAAATTTATCCTGTACTCTGGCTCATTTCTTTTTCCCCCCATTTATTTCTTATTTTTTAATAGTATTTTTTCCCCAATTTCATGTAAAGACAATTTTTGGCATTCATTTTTACAAGATTTTGAATTACAAATTTTTTCCTTCCCTCCCCTCTTTCTAAAATGGTAAGCAATTTGATATAGGTTATATATGTACAACCACGTAAAGCATATTTCCATTAGTCATAGATGTGAAAGAAGAAACAGACTAAAAGAAAAAACATGAAAAAATTAAGTTTTGTTTTTTTTTTTTAAAGTAGGCTTTGGTCTGCAATTAGAGTTCATCAGTTTTTTATCTGGATGTGGATAGCATTTTCCATCATGAGTTCTTTGTAATTGCTTTGGATCATTCTATTTCTGAGAAGAGTTAAGTTATTCATGGTTGATCATCACACAACATTGCTGATACTGTGTGCAATGTTCTTCCAATTCTGCTCATTTCAGTCAGTATCAGTTCATACAAGTCTGAGGATTTTTCTGAAGTCTGCCTGTTCATCATTTCTTACTGCACATTCATATACCATGACTTAAATCAGTCATTCCCCAATTGATGGGCAACCTGCTTCAATTTCTAATATTTTGCCACCACAAAAAGGGCTGCTATGAGTATTTTTGCACACGAGGATCCTTTTCCCTTTTTTATGATCTCTTTGGGATACAGACCTAGTAGTGGTATTTCTGGATCAAGGGATATACGCAGTTTGGTTGCCCTTCAGGTATAGTTCGAAATTGCTCTCAGATCAGTTCACAACTCCACCAACAGTGCATTAGTGTCCCAATTTTCCCACATCCTCTCCAACATTTATCATTTTCCTTTTCTGTCTCATTAACTCTGATTCATTTCTTACTTCCAGGCTTTTCTTCACAGAACTCCTCGTGCTACACACAGAGATCAGAAAGATGATGTGCTTACTAAAAGAGGTTGCACTAATTATAACTGAAGTACTTTGTCCCTATGCCTATTTCTATAGGACAAAAGTTAAAAGGTCAAAAAGCAGCTTCTATTTTAACAAGAGGAACTGGATTAAATTTGAGAAAAACACGGGTCCTACCCCTAACACATGTGTTTGAAAACACATGGCATACACAAATCCACATCCACATCCACACCCACACCCACTATAATAACCACCTTTTTGAGGCTTCACAGTACGTAGAATGAATACAGGGTGCCTTTGGAGTCAGGTCAATCTGGGTACTGTCTTGGGTTCAAGTACCACCTGACAAATACTGTCTGTGTGAGAGTAGTCAATCAACAATAATTTATTAAGTATTTACTATGTGTCAGACACATATTCTAATAGGAAGAAAACATGCAGAAAAATTGTACAAGTCACAGACCAGTATAGATGAAGATAATGAAGAAGGAAGGTATTAAAGCAAGAGGAACAGGAAAGGCTTATTGCAGAAGCTGGGATTTGAGTTAGAGTCTTAAAGGAAGCCATGGCCTTTGGATGCAGAGAGAAGACAGAGAGCTTGGGGTTGGGAGAGAAGGGGAAGACGACACCAACCTGCAAGAAAGGCATGGTTGGGAGATAGAGTGTTGTGGCCAAGGAATAACAAATAGGCCAATGCTGGTAGATTTTTAGAGTATTTGGAAAGGGAGAGCAATTTAAGAAGACTGAAAGTTAGAAAAGGGCCAGTTTGCAAAGGGCTTTAAAAAAGCCAGAGGATTTTATATTTGATCCTCAAGGTAATAGGGATCCACTGGAACTTATTGGGGAGACATAATCAGACCAGTACTTTAGGAAATACACTTTGATAGGTAAGTGGAAGATGGAGTAGAATGGGGAAAGAATTGAAGAAGGGGGACCACCCATTAGGTTATTGCAATAATCCAAACAGGAGGTGAAAAGTCTTGCACCAACTAGGACGGAAAAAAGGAGATGAATATGAAAGATTGATCCTTACAGTACCACAGGAAACTCTAGAAAACTGTAAGCTGCAGAATGGCTGCTGATTTGTACTGATAAGAGAGTCTCCTAACCTGGAGCTCCTTACAAACTGATGAAATCCCAAATCCAGTCCAAATATATATCACTCCTCAACTTGGTACATATAAAAGATGTATACTAGTAGACTATGCCTGTGAACTTCTTATGTGACAACTGGGATTTAGAGAAACCGTGTAGTAAATCCACCCTGGGATCTACAAGCAAACTTTTCAATTATTAATATAAGCCTTCTCATAATCAATTTGTACACAGATTTCCCTGAGACATCCATGCCCATACTACTTACATTAGACAAATCAAAAAGTATTTTATGACATTTATCATTAAAAAACTCACAATTTTTTGTTGTTTGAAAAATGTAACCTGGGACAACTGCCAAGGAGATTTGTCAACTGACAGTGTAAATCTTGGGAAAACAAACCCTCTCCTGGTGCATTAAATTCCACACTACAGTGAAAATTCTCTCTGGTGATATACAGTAGTGAGAGGAGTCAAGATACAAGCAAGCTTCCTAAGTCTCTCATTTTAAATGCTCCCAGAAGGCAGAAACATGAATAAAGACAATTATTTCACAATCGGTTATAAAATACAATTCCAATTTTAAAGCAGTCTTAAGTTAACAAAACACTACTAGCAAGTATTTCAGAAGTGTTATTGAGGTTTCACAGATCCTACTAATCTCAAGACCTCCTCGAGCCCTTTCTTACTCCAGGAAGAGCTGACCTACAAGCTAGTTTGCCCTGTGTTGTCATAAATCAAAGACTCCATAGATAAGCAGAATTCTACAGCATGCAGGCAGCACTGAACTTCCAGCAGTTGTGACAATGTAATGAAACTTGGTATTCCCGCAGTTCTCCTGGAGGTTTACAACAGCAGGAAATATCAAAAAGCTGCTTACAGCTCACCACAGATTAAACCTTTCATTAGCTCCCTTCTTATCTGTTGTCAGTTCCACAGAAACCCACCTTACTCCTGAATAAATGCATCTACTGGACATCAATTTGTAAACTTATATGTTGTACAGGCCTTCAGGCAAGAAAAGCAAATCACTTCACTGATGCAATGTTAAAAGACAAGAGGTAAAATGATTCTCTCTGAATAATTTACATAAATATGTGCTCCCTTTTTTGCGGTGCCCTGTGGAATCCTGTGTGCTTGTGTGTGTTTAAAGGTATCTACTCAGTGACCTCTCAGATCCTGAAGGATTCATTTACCATGTTTCCACCTTGTTCAACCTGAAGACGCTCCATCAGACACTCACACTGACTGCCACCATCATGGTGAGAAGGAAAATCCTCTCATAATAGTGTGCTAAAAGATTTTTCATGAGGGCAAGTAGATAGCACAGTAGATAGAACACCAACCCTGGGGTCAAGGAGGACCTGGGTACAAATCTGGCCAGTGTGACCCCAGGCAAGTCACTTAACCCCAATTGCCTCAAAGGGGGGAAAAAAGCCTGGTCATAAGGAAGAATTTAAATTGCAATTAATTTTCCATTTCCTACATCCAGGATGATCACCCCGAAGCTTTCTGATTAGACTAAAGGAATTCCTAGCATATAAATATTCTTTATTTTTTAAATAGGTAAGAAAATGAATCTATAAATCATTGCTCTGTTCAGTAGTAAAAATTTTTAAACTTGTGCTCAAATGATAGGGGTAGCTATGTGGCACAGTAGGCAGAACACTAGGCCGGGAGTGAATGGATGAAGACATCTTCCTGAGTTCAAATAAGGCCTCAGACACTTACTACCTGTGTGACCATGGACAAGTCCCTTACCCTGTTCCTCATCTGTAAAATGAGCTGAAGAAGGAAATGGCAAACAATTTCAATATCCTCGCCAGGCAAACCTCAACTGGAATCACGAAGAGTTGAACATGAATAAAAAAATGACAAAACAACAACTACTACTAATGATGGTATGGCTCAATACCTGCATGACTAATGGCAAAGTAAAAAAACTAAAATAAAAACCAAGTGAAAGAACATGAATGTTCTTCCCCTAAGTGCCTACCCTTTCAAAGGTCAAATATAGGAGACGATTACAAAGAAAAAGTATTTCAAAGATCCAATTACTGTCTCCTAAGATGACTCTTCTTTAACTGGGAGTTTCCATGAACTGTGCTTTAAAAGACAGCAGTGAAACAGAATTACTTTGTGTATTATAAGCCATTCATGCACTAGAGCATAACTTGAAAATTCCCCTAAAAATATGCTAAGCAAACCAAATTAGCTTTCCAAAATATAAGCATGATACATACCATGCAAAGCAAAGTGTTTCAATGGTTACCATCAGCCAACTCAAGAACTTGGGTTTGCAATTCACATAATTTACTTGTCTCTATAAATCACTCACGGATGATCCAAGTCTCATCTACAAATCACTTAATATGAATGTATAAAGAGTTCCCAAAAATGTGGCCTTTAACCAGGCTATCTTTCTTCTTCAGATAAGATTTTCCCCTCCATTCCACATAGCTTGCCAAGTTAAAAATGTTTTATATTTTAATACTGTTGTTTTTAAGTACTTTAAGCCATCACAACAGAAAAAGTTGCGCTCTTTAACAAAAAACAAAACAAACAAACAAAAATAGCCCTGCTAACCTACTAACCTGCTAACATTCTATTAACTTTTTTAAAAGTGCCTCAAATTAGAGGAAAATTCTGGGGGGGTGGGAAGAGAGGTTATGGTATAATATAGTAGAAAGAACACAGGCTGTGGAACCAGGAGATTTGGGTTCAAATTCCATTTCTTACACTTAGTATCTATGTAACCTGAATTCTCCTTATCTGCAAAATGAGAAGGCTGAATGGGATATCCTCTGGGCATTCCCAGGTAGGTATACCCTTCCAACATTCAGAGAGTTCATAAATATATTTCAAACTCAGATGTCTTCTGTGGCTAAGTGAATTTGCTGCTCTAAAAAGCTCTGAAATCTTTTAGAACTACAATGACAATCTTACTAAAGGATCCCCTGAATATACTTGCTGTATATCCCTCATTTTTTTTTTTTTGCCTTTAGGAGGGCAATTGGATTTAAGTGACTTGCCCAAGGTCACACGGCTAGTTTCTTTGTTAAGTAAGTGTCTGAGGCCGAATTTGAACTCAGGTCCTCCTGACTTTAGGGCGGGTGCTCTATACACTGCGCCACCTAGCCGCCCCTGTATAATCCCTCTTGACTGCAGATTTCTACACCCATTCTCTATGAAACATTTTCTGCCTGCATGTGAATTCTTTGAAAATGATTAATTTGAGACGTCCCTTAGATTTGCAATACTGGTTAAGGCATGAAAAGACAGTATTTTAGAACTCCACAGTAGTAGACTTGCCAATTTCTTACAAAGCTAGTACATAATGTGCTGCTGCTTATTAACAGATCTGATTTGCCAAGAACACATATGGTTTCTTCAAACTGTCTTTTTAATGGGAAAAACTCCATGAGGATACATGTATCCTCCTTGAAATGAAAACACCTGAAAATGAGAGTTGTTGGGATGTAGACTTAGAAATGGAGCCCAGTTCAGCAAAGAGTACTTCCACTTACAGAACAATTCAACTCTCCATTAATGTACTGTTTCTTCTTTACCCAACAGATGCAACTTGATGCTACGAACACATTCACACATTTTAAATTGCTTTTTCCTTAATATACCTAAGCTGGTCCATTAGTTAACAAAAACAAATTTATTGCTAAACCCTATTCAAGAAAAGCCTTGAATAGATCATTTACTATACTACATACTACACAACTAACAGATGCTAACAAAAAAACTGAAAAAGTCCTTCCTCCCTTTTTATTTAGTTCATCCTGAAATACTATTTTATTTTGAGGATAACAATCTTTTCCCTCACTTGACCTTGAAACCTCCTCTCCCAGACTGTTACAGTTTTCTAAGTCTGCCCTTGAAACAGTTTCATTGTTCTTAGTCAAAGAGAAAAGGGGGTGGACACCTCCCATCCCTGTGACCAGTAAGGTCTCACTGCAATCAGAGGAGTCTCCCTGAAACCAAAATCTCCCCTGTGGCAGCATCAACAGCTACCACTGTGCCAAAATAACAAGTTTTCTAATACAATACTTCCAATTCATAGCACCACTGTATTTATTGCTCATGACTGTTATGGGCCAATTATAACCTTCTCTTTGACATGCATTACAGAACTAGAAAGTTCACTTTCTAAGGTCTGCAAACCAAATAACTCATTATTTTATCTTATAAATGACACTCTTTCAAATACATTTTATGGCTCTTGGAAACAAAAAAAGGCACCATGTGATTTTCTTCTGTTTCCGTCACAAGAAAATAGCCTGGGCTATCAGAATGGGTAACTAAGAAGAAACTTAACTCTTGATTTGCAAAGACAATCATTTACATAGCAAGGTACAAGTCCATAACCCATAAACTTATCATATGTCATGAGATCAAGGCTAAAAGATGGTAATGAGTTAAAGTTGTTTGTTAACCAAGGCAAATACAAATTTCTTTGTACAAATCTGAAGAGGGAGAAAAAAACAAAATGACTGTGGATCCTCTTTCTTATTATATACGTTTTATACTTACTATAAAGATAGTACAGGTCAGAGAAGTCAAGGGAATCAAGACATTCAAAAAAGAAAAAGATGGTGAATTATGTCAAATACTGTGTGTGTGTGTGTGTGTGTGTGTGTGTGTGTGTGTGTGTGTGTGTGTGGAGAGAAAGAGAGAGAGAGAGAGAGAGAGAGAGAGAGAGAGAGAGAGAGAGAGAGAGAGGTGGATGGGGGGAGGTTCAGGAGAATGAAAATGGGAGAAAAAGCTATTGAACTTGGCAATTAAAAGGTCATTGGTAACCTCAGAGATTACAGCCTTATTGTAAAGGCTTACTCTGAAAGAAAGGCTTTATGCATAAGTTCATGATTAACTTAGGGTGATCTGTGTTTTGTGGAACCTGTGTGCTATGAATAGAGAGCTCCACGGAAAAGTTTCTCAAATGAAACCATATGTTTATCAAAGGTACATGGGGGTATGAAAATGAACCAAATGTCCTTCATTCTACTTCAAAATTGCCATACTTTTTGTCCCTTTGGGATTTCCTCACTTTTGGACCCGGGATCAACATCTGGGGGTACACTAATATATTTAAAACTCAGCTAAGTGAGTTTGTTGCTTTCAAGTGATATGCTATCTTTAAGGTATAAAGACAACCTTATGAAGGGATCTTTTGAATTATCATAGTTATGAGACCTAATCTTTGTTACAAACCAATAATATAGGCTAGTTTAGGATATATTGACAAACTAAAATCTTTGAATGTTATTAAGAATGATTAAGAATTAATTTAACTCTTCTAGAGTCTAACTACACAAAGAAACCAAAAACTGTAAAAACATATACTCATGTAACATGTGATACTTATTGTCTTCCTTACCTTTGCTTTTTAACTTAGTGTTAAAAAAAAAAAAAAAAAGAGGTAAAGTAAGGATTTTGTTCCTGAAGACACTGATTAATCAATTCACTTGAAGCTGGAAGAAAGATGGAGCATGTCTATTCTTAAAAGCTTGAATATCACTTTAAGCCATTTGAGGCCCAAAATGTATATATCCACTTCTGCTTATACAGACCTAACCTTAAAAATAACATGTTTAACCATTTAATGACTTGTATGCTTAAATCACAAGTGTGAAATCAAAACAAGAGTATGACCAACCTAGTTAGATATGGGGATAAAATTCTACTCTTAAACTTGTAGTGATATTTGCAAATCACAGAGAAAATTCTATTTGAAAACTTTTCTACTTTAAACTCCCTTTTAATTTGAAATAAACTATTTTTACAATCATCTAACCTGATAAGCAAAATTAAAACAGAAGTACAAAGAACACTGAGTAAGAAATGATTTATGAACTGTATGAACTCTGGGAATAATTACAAAAATGTTTTTTCTAATGCTTTAAAAATATAGCCTCATCTTTTCCATAGGTTCTTGAAAACTACGAAGACATTTTTTACAGTAGAAGATAAATTATATTTCTCTCCAAAAGAAAAGCCAATTCAGGTTTAATAGCCAGTAATAATTTTAAAATCAAGTGAGGGAATAAGTGACTCACTAACCTCAGGATCCACTGCTAATAAACAGAAATCCAACCTTGATCTTACACTTATGATACTGATTCAATTACATAATAATTGTTTTGAAAAGCAACCTCAAGACAAGAAAATCCTTTAATCAACTTGCTTCCACTGAATTAAGGAAACAACTATTTCTTTATGACATGTTATATACAGCATCTAGGTGGAGCAACGAGCCTAGAGTCAGAAAGACTCATCTCCCGAAGTTCAAAACTGGCCTTAGACACTTACTAACTGTGTGACCCTGGGCAAGTCATCTAACCCTGTTTGCCTTAGTGCTCTCATCTGTAAAATGAGCTGGAGAAGGAAATGGCAAGCCACTCCAGTATCTCTGCCAAGAAAACCCCAAATGGGGTCATGAAGAGACAGACACCACTGAAAACAACTAAAAAACAAAATATAGCCATCTCATGTAATGAGATGTAAAGATAATCAAAAAAAGGTTTGGTTTTTGTTTTTTTTAATGTATCATCCTGTACATAATGCCCTCATCCAAGGTAAGCTTTTCAAAAGAACATCTGATTGCTCAAGCAATGCTGAAATAAATCTTAACTCAGATTAAAAAGGTGATTATTTTTAGGGTAGCCTTGGTTGGGTATGCCTACCCAAGTCATACCTTAGGTTTGACCACATGGCACAATGAAATCTTAAAAAAAAAAAAAAAAAAGGTTCTTGCTTTAACCACCCAAAGTTCCAAATGAGTAAGCATTCTATTTTTAGTCACCCGAGGTATGGTTTCCAGACAGATTTTTCCCTACAACATACCACCTCCTCAATATTGAGTTTCAGCCTCTAGCAGTTTAGGCTTTTTCCATTAGTTTAGTTTTAGAGGATTTTTTGAACTATGGGCACGCTTCCTGGCCTCTTTTCAAAAGAACACCAGAGAACAGGAAATTTTTCTTCATTTTAAGAGAGACACTTTTCCTCTATTTGATTTCAGTAAGCATACCCCCTTTGACTCACCCCCACCCCTGCCCCATATACAAAGTTTTCGTTTTCTTCCTTGCTAGTCTTTTTTTCAACCCCATATGCCTGAGTATCCTAAGTGACAAACTGTCTTTCATTTCTAGTTTAAGAGTCTTATGCTACCAACCTTGTTTGCTTAAACTTAAAATTAAAAAGGACAAAAAACCCACACTGTGCATAGGAAGCTCTCAGTACTCAGTTGTCTCCTCTGCTGGTCCAGTAACATTAAAATCACTCATTTGATGAAGAAAGGGTGGATCAATTCAGGAGTCATCAACTAAACGCTTGTATAAGTCCAAATGCAGTAGATAATTGTGCAATGTTCAATTTACAGTGGCTGTTAAGAAACATACTGATGAAAAATAATCACTTGATTGATTTGCACAGTAAGAATGCTCTTACACTGAAGAAAGATGGTGCTACAACATGTCTGCACAAAGACTGCTAACAGCAGACAGTCACAGACTACAGAGCCAGGAGCCAGGACCAGCAGATCTAAAGCAAAGCTGGCAACACAGAAAACACGTGGGCTTAGACCCAAAGTTCAACCCAAAACAAGGTTCCTACAGTTGTTAAAACAGGGAAATCTAAAATTGGAGACAAATGCAGTGACAAGAGGTAAGAGCAGACTCTTGAGCCAGTTCAGAACAGAAAGTCAAGTCAGAATTGGGACATATACAAAGGTAATGATGGAGAGCAGAGAAAGCTGAGTGGTAAAAGGTCCACGGCGAAAGCCAGGTACCAGCAAAGCTGCAGGATAAAGGCACAGGGAGCAAAGCAAAGGACCACAGCTACTCTTTTTTTTCCTTTTAAAGCTTTTTATTTTTTTTTAATTTTTTTTGCTTTTTGAGGGGGAAGGGCAGGGCAATTGGGGGGTAAGCAACTTGCCCAAGGTCACACGGCTAGTTTTTGTGCTAAGTGTCTGATGCTGGATTTGAACTCAGGTCCTTCTGACTCCAGGGCCAGTGCTCTAGTCACTGCACCACCTAGCTGCCCCCCCTCCCCCACAGCTACTCTTGACCTGCTTACTTTCCAAGGACAAGATTGAGAGATGATACAGGTAGTAAAATAGAGGAGCCAGGACTGGATCTGAGGTGTCAACAACTTGCTTAAAGACGAAGTCAGGAGGTATGGGGAACAGAGAGCTGAATTTGGAGTCAGAAAGACCTGAATTCAAATCTGCGCAAATCATTTAACCTCCCTGCACCTCGGTTTCCTCATCTGTCCAACGGGGATAGCTTACAAGGTTATTTTAAGGAATGAGTGAGATTTACAAAGTGCTTTGCAAACCTTAAAGCATTATATAAATGCTAGTTATTGTTATCAAAAAACTTTTTACATGGCTCCTTTTTAGGTAAAAACAAAAAACAAAAAGTTCCAGTGAAGTTTTTTTGGATAATGTAAAGTTAAAAACAGGATTAAATGGGAACACTTAACTGCAACGTATGGGTAGCAAAAAGCAGCAGTTTCTGGCTGACTTTTAAGGGATGGGGAGATTTCCAACCCTTCCTCTTTCTCTTCTCTCACCTCCTTCATTACATAATGATCTTTCTATTCATAAACCAAGGTCAGTTTCTTACTTTGATTTGCCCATAAATGCCCAATATGTGCACAGGAAGAGCAATTCAGTCTCCATCTTAATCTACATTTTCATAAATTAGCCAGCCATGCATCTTAAGGCACAAGTATAATGCTCATGATAAATATCATCTATGGTATCAATGGCTGATCTGAGCCTCAGGCACACCGCCAGAATGAAGATAGTGCCAGTGAGTCTAAGCCTGGGTCCTTGAAGCCACAGCAACCTTTGGTGAACCACATGTCTGCTGTCTCAACAGCAGTATTCAAATGAAGTGGCATGGGGATGGCTAGTCTACTTATCGTCTGACTTAGAAGAATGATGTTAATCACCCACATAGCAGAGGAGACAGTGGGATGGATCTAGATCTGATTGATTAACATCCCCAATTATAACCAACCAAGCCACAGAGTCTGAACTGTTTCTATACCATAGTGCTATAACAAGACTCCTAGGCTGGACCAACCCTACTATTACTGGTGCTCATGCAGGGCTCCTCAGTCTAAGCCGTCAGACAAGACTGTCTCCTCCCTACCTAGCCAGCCCAAGACACCCTCCAAATCTCTTTCATCCATCTACTGTGTCACCAGGACCTATTCATTACGACATCTTGCCATCTGCCCTATATCCCCTGTGGCTTGCCCTGCCACAAACACATGCCAGCAAATCCAACATGTATAAGCTGGTAGTGCCAAAGACAAGGCAAATCTGAGACTCTCTTTTCTGTATGGTCTACATGGGGAACACTAGAACAGAAATGAACTATTTCTGACACTGGTGTCCAGTGAATGCAAGGTCAGCAATTTGAAACCCCTGAAGCACTGTATAAATATCAGTTGCTTTGTACAGCACTGTTAATTCAATATATGTATGTGTGTGCATATATATATATGTATACATATATATAAAATTTTTCTGCTATGCCTATTTTCTCTTTTGTTTTCACAGAATTTCTACTTATAAATATTAAGTTCCTAAAGCAAAATTCTCAGTAATTAAAAGTAGTCCTGGACACTACTCCCTCAGTTTAGTCTATTAACCAAGAAGATATCTTTGAGATGAGTATACTGTCAATAAGCTAGGAAAATAAAGTCAGTCATTGAATAAGCTATGAGATATGAATTTGAATATGAATAAAAAGAATTAGGAACTGCTTCAGAAAAGAGTCTGAATCTCTCCTATAGCAGGGATTCTCAATTTTTTGTTTTCTAGACTCCCTTGGAAGTCTGAAGAAGCCTAAGGACCCCTTCTCAGAATAATGTTTTTAAATGCATAAAATACATAGAATTACAAAGAAACCAATTATATTAAAATATAATTATCAAGTTCATCTCAGATTAAGAACACTTCTCCTATAAGTATGGTCATTGTACATCCATGGTATTCCCTCAGTCAGTAGCATTGTACTGTGAAGAAGGAGGTCAATCTCAATTGTCGAGTATATACTAATGACCATACAGTCACTTTTGTACTTTGTTGAGAGATCAAATTCTTCCAATTCCAGTTTTTCCTGCTAACCAAAGGCTGTGTTGGTACTACTGAGTCACTGCCAAATGTTATCCTTATGAGTTGCTTCTAAGATGTGAAAAACACACAAATAATTCACTACTTTCTCACCATTAATAAGGACTAAAGAATGCTCAGTGAAAGCTGGTTATTGACAAAAGATGTTGTTCTAGTTGGTGTAAAGTACAAGTTGCTATGATCCCTCGGTAAAGCCAATGACAATTATATGAAGACTAGGTCAAAAACATTTTTGTCTGGGCCAAAACATTCCTGATGCCCACAGGCAGATAATGCTGACAGTTGAGTGACCTTGTTCTGGCTCTGTCAACTGAGTTTCACAAACTTCTCCATTTAGTAGATTCATTTCATTTTACACAGGAATCTTCTTGGGAGTCAAATATATGAGAGATAAAAACACCTAGAAAAATTCTGCAGCAATGATGCTGTCTCATTTGACCCCTGTCCTAGACCAAGTAAATGTTTTTATATGGACCCTTTCAAATTCAACAAGTATTTCTCAAATACTATATTAAATGCTGGAAATATAGTCTCTGCCCTCAAGAACAATAATAATTGCTAACATTTATATAGTGCTTTCAGGTTTATAAAGCAAAAGTACTTTTTAGTTTATTTAATCCTCACGATAATTCTGGGAGGTAGGTGCAATCATATTCCTCATTTTACAAAGACTGAAAGAGTTTAGGTGACTTGCCCAGGGCTACATAGTTAATAAAAGTCTGAGGCAGAAACTAAATTTGGGACTTATTGAATCTAAGTCTAGAGCAGACCTGTAAAACTTGGCAGTAGGTAACGGTCAAAATTCAAATAGGCCAAACTTCTTCGGCCTCAGTAAAGTTGTAATTATTGATTAATTATTTTGCAAAATAACATTCTAAAATGGAAAATTTCAATTAATATTAATTATATATATTGCTTAAAATTTTTATCATGAAATCACATTAATGTTTAAAAAAATTACTTTGCTAAGTGGTACAAAACTACATTTTTCAGGTTTTCTTACTGTTTACATTTAGTTAGTGGAACTCATTTCTGGATAACAATCATTTTCCTGTACTCCAGAATCATGTCTGAAATCAATTTCTTTGGAAATCTGAAAACTAACCTTAGTAATTGCCTCATTTTCTGAATTCACTTTCTTGAAAAACTGTGGTTCCCCAGTGAGATTTTTCAACAATTTGGATACTTGAATTTGGTTTTCATTGGTATCCAATTTGCTTAAGTCAGGATATTTTGATGTGAAATGATAATGAAGATTGTATTCCTTCAGAACGGCTATTACTTCTTGGCAAACAAGGCACAATATTTTGTCTCTCATGTAAGTAAACAAGTATCTATTTATCCACTCTGGATTAAACACTCTGTTTTGTTTTCATCTTCCGTTTCTTTTTGTCACCCATTTTACACTCACCCCAAAAACTTTAGTGTTAGAACCAAAAAAGTCTCCACAGCAACTGCTCACATACAAGAAATACCAAACCGAGCGGCTTTCACTCATTTAACATTTATTCATGTAACTCAGAGGTCAGTCGTGCAGTGAAGGAGAAGCCCTCGACTTGCTGCCGCTCATCCTATAGTGGACAGTCAGCTGGGCTGGTATGTGGCTGCACTCACTTTGTCTCTGTTCAATGCCAGTAATGACTGAAAACATAACTGAAGTTATAACTCTAACTCCTCTCAGACTAGACAGATTATGGTTGGGTGCCAGAGGTCATGTTATAAACAGAAAAGAGTGCACAGTGCCAACCCACCTGGCAAATTACATGATGGACACAATAGTGACTAGTGGAAGACAGGCTAAGGAGGGTCCGACAAAGCACTTGTTATGTCTTTACTTCTACATCCTCTACATTTTTTGCAGGCTGCCCAAAATCCTGTGGTGGGCTGCAGGCCGTATGTTGTTCGGACCTGGTCTGGAGCTCAATCCACTCATTTTAACCACCTTACTGCTTAATATATCCCAGAAGCACAAAATGTGAGAAGGGGACCTCAGCAGTCAACTAATCCAACTCTTATACCAAAAGAATCCTCACTATAACACACCCTAACAATGGCACTCATTGCCTTTCTATTCTGAAACTTTGGGTGAAAGACTGAAGAGATGACCTATACTCAGGTGTTCTTTTAGTGTCACCCAATCAAGTTGTTAATACCTCTTAATTTCTGCCCTGACAACAGAGCAACCAGTCAAGGGCAAATTATTAAAAGAAAGAAACCTAGGTTTACACATCAAAATGGGGGGGGGGGGGGAGTGAGGAGGGAAAGATGAAGGCTGAAGGTGGGAAGTAGATATACATAGCAATATTTCACTTTCACGTTTTAAGAAGGATGCATCCCAAATTTTTAGTCATCAATATCTGAATTTTGTATACTGACTACAACTAACAAACCATATAGCTACACAGTGTCTTTATGTAGACTTCCTTTTGTCAGTCTGTCTGAATTATGTTTTCTATTTCTATTTCTGAAAATTATGTTTTCGATTGTAACTTGACTAAGTTTGTCCTGGTCTTTGCCACCTTTGATAAATAATGTCCACAACTGAATGAAGAAAGTCTCTCATCTCTTCTATACAATTAGTTTCCAAGTCTTGATTCTGTTTCCACAATCTATTCTATCCATCTCCTCTCCACTTGCACAATCACCAGCCTAGTTCAGTCCATCACCATGTCGTTCCTGGACCACTACAATCACTTCCTAACTGGTCCTTGTACCAAATCATCCCCAGTTCATCTTCCACACAATTACAAAATTCCTATTCCCAAAGCACAGGTGACCATGCTTAAGAAGCCCCCCATTAACACTGAGATAAAATACAAATCCCCAGTCTGGCATTTAAAGACCTTCAGTGTGGTTCCTGCCTACTTCCCCAGGCTAATTTCACATCACTTCCCCTTTCCACACTCCTCATTCCAGTCAAAGCCTACTTCCTCATCTTATTATTCCTCTGGGTTCCACACCTTTGCACAGGCTGTCCCAAATGTCTAGAATATATGCCCCTCTTCACCTCTGCCTCAGAGAACTCTTAATTTCGTTAAAGCTTTGGCTCATCCACCATCTACATGATACATCATACATGTTAATTCCCTCCTCCCCAAATTACTTCATATTTATTTTGCATATATTGTGTAGTCACTTGTTTGTGGACAGGGGTAACTTCATTTGTGTCTCTATATTCACCTGTATATAGTACAGTGCCTGGAACACCAGCAACCAAGGTTCCTTATTTGGAGAAAAGCAATTCACTCCCACAAAAACATGGTGATGGCAAGAATTCTTTACTTGTCAGCAACAAATCTTTCTCTAATAAAAAAAAAAGTGACTGCTAACTCCTTGATCAACATCCTTATACTACCATAGTGACAGCCATGGTGTTCCATACATCAGGAAAACTTTCTTTACTGGAGAAGACCGCATTAGAAACTTTTCTAAGTCCTACAGAATCTATTACCACTTAAGACCTAGTTATGGCAGAGAGAAGATTTAATCAACACCAGCTAGTGAACATCATCACCTAAACAAAATTTGCTATTTAAAAATTCACTTTGAAAAATATCTCCTTGGAAATTTCACAAGCGCAATTAGGGGAATTTCTAAAATTACTTCCATACATTTTATCACCATGCCATATGTATATATAAGAATGTATGCAATCGAACAGAAGGGAAAGTTGAATAAACTCATGTCTGGGTCTATTAGAATTTATTACTAGGCAGATAAGCACATTTGCCTTGACAGGTGACAAATACTGCTCAGAAAGAAGGAAAATTCTCAAAACAAAAAACTTTTTTATTCACCAAAATTCAAATATGATCAGCTCATGGAAGTCTGGAGTTGAGTAACAGGACTGACAATGACTTTTAAAAGTCAATAAAATTTACTTGGGGCATTCAAATGTGACCCTTGCATTCTACAAGAATACTCCTAGCACTAAAATTTAATTTAATATTGTTTGAACCCTCTCAACTAGGAATTCTACTACCTTTGCAGTTTAGAAAAATAAAAGCAACCCTGGAAGGGAAATTTTGTTTATTGCTACTGTAACAAAGGCCCAAAAATTTCACACAGTGGGTCTATAGATTCATTTTTTTGATTAAAGGAAAACTTCCAATCTTTGCCCCAGTAAAACTACCACTATCTCTTAAGCATCCATCAGTTTTTGCTTTGTATTTTTCTGAAAGGGTATAGAGGTACAACATGTTTTAGGGTAAAGTATGCTAGACCTGGAATCAGGAGGAACATGGATTGTGAGTCTGAGGGCTTGGGAGGATGGTATCTTCCTTTACTGGAAAAGGAAAGTTGGGGAGAGAAGGTTTAGGGAGAAAAATAATAAGTTCCATTTTGGATATGCTGACTTTAGATGTCTACTGGACACCCAGCTTGAGATGTATGAATAGATGGTTATGTGAATTTGGAGATTAGCAGAGGTTAGAGCAGAACAGGTAAGCAGAATTAAGAAAGCACTAAATGGAAACTGGACTCTGACAGCAGGAGATTAGAATATTTTTTTTCAGGTCTATGTTCAACTAAGTGTGCACTGATGTCCAGAAATGTATACAGGTGGATGCTGGCTTTGGAGCCAGAAGTCTTGAGCTCAAATTTTGCCTTAGGAACTTGCCAGACTCAGTTTCTTCATAGGTAAAAAAAGGGTATTGGACATGATGACCACCAAAGTCCCTTCAGCCCCTACACCTTATGATTCTGGGCTCGAATTTTACCTTCCTCAGCTTGAATTTGACCATGTCTTTAAAAATACTTTAAAAAAAAAACACCCTAAAAATGGATTAAGGTTTGGACAATACAAAAAAATGAGATGGCTATGCCAAGCCACATTTTAAATGAGCCAAGAATTAATCAACAAACATTTATTAAATGCCTACTACGTGCCAGACACTATGCATTCAACAAGGTCTTTTCAATAAAAACCACTCTATCTTAAATTCTGAATTCTGGCCTCATTTCTCTCCTTTAACAAATAATGACTCACCTGGGTAAGGGTATACTCAGACTAGAAAAAGTTTCTCATAAGATACTCTTTGGTGATAGGACGACACAGGTTCTAAACTATGCTGTGATACTAGACAGGATGATAAGACTATTCCATCCTTCTTTCTTCTTTCAACAAGTTCTTAGTAATAGACACTGGGGATCCAACAGAGCAAATCCCTACAAAAATCAACAATTATAGCACTAATCACAGACTTTTCACTTTCTCATATCTAAGGCTACACATTCCTTCACTAAAGTCCTACTTTGATGTCTCATCATGGTCTGGGGCAAACCTAGGTTCCTGAAGGTCATTCCAGTGGGTTCATAAGCTCCAGCCAGTTCTATCAAGTTGGAAAGACATGGTATATGGGACTGGTAAGAGACTAAATATGTCTCGTCTCAGGCCTAGAGTAGCTAAATTTTGAGAGGCTTATTACCAGTTTATGTACAGTGATATTTTTTTTTTTGGCCACAATGACTCATGAAAACCATCTACAAGATGGTTACAATTTTCAACTTTGGACAGGGTACCCACAGCCATTGAAATCATGATGCTTGAAGTATTTGCATATAGACACATCCAAATCTATAACACTGAGCTCTCACCTTCACTTTGGAATCTGTAAATAGACAACAGCCAAAATTATTTAAGGAGAACTTAAAGGCACTTTAATTTTTTGTGACTCAAACACCAAAAGAACCTCGGTTTTATTCCTAGCCCCATCATCGATATTATATGGGATTTCAACAATGTCACAACTTACTACGTAGTTGGATCACAAAGAGAATAACAGGATGAAGAGGCTTACTTTGTGCTTGTGTATCAGGCCCAATAGTACTCTTTTGAAGAAAGGTGTCAAATTGAGAAATATGCCATGATGCCACATACCATACATCTGAGATCAGAACCTGGCTCTTATGCAGCAGAGAAAACATTTCCATTCCTCTCTCCTGCCCTCAGCAGAACTGTTCACTCATCTGTTTTAACTTTTCATGGTAAAATGCTGGAAAATAATACCTATCATGAAAAGACAGCTGCACAAATTGTCCTTCGCAACATATGCAAAGTACGCCTGACTTGTTTATTCTTCAAAATGGACTATTTAATATTGTATGGCAGAATCTGGCTCTCATAGTTTTGTAACAAAGAGCTCACTTCATCAGATTTTCTTCTGGTATACACTTTGAAAAGCAACAGGAAATGCCAACTTTTAAATCTTTTATGGAAAAACCACACTGGACCTTTTCTGGAAGAAGTCTGAATGTACATGACTTCAGTACTTAAAAGATAGTAAACTGAATTCCATGATGTTCGTAAGAAGAAAAAAGTAAATTGCTAAAGGTTCCAGATCAACCTAGAGCAATTTAAACTTTGATAGTTAAAAATACATGTAATGTTTTAAGAAAGCTCCAAAAAACTTCAATAGTTTTAAGAAACTAAAAAAAAAAAAAGAATCAGAATTTACTTTATCTTATGCTGGCCAGAACTTCATTCTTAAAAATTCTGGGCTTGTCTACTTTGAAAAGTTTCTAGAATTCAAGTGAGCAGTCCTTTCCCTACCATCATGCCACCAAGGATCACAAGAGTGACCCAGATGGTCACTCACAGCAAGCCAGAAGGCCAGACATCCTTAGGATTCCAAATATAAAGACACAGATGTGCCCCACAAACCCTACGCATTTATCAAACTCTACGTGATGCAGTAGATAAAGTGAAGAGCCTGGAGACAGGAAGACGTGTCTTCCTAAGTTTAAATCTGCCCACAGATACTTACCAGTTGAGTGATCCTGGGCAAATCGCTTAACCAAGTTTGCTTCAATTTCCTCATCTGTAAAATCAGCTGGAGAAGGAAATGGCAAATCACTCCAGAATCTCTACCAAGAAAACCCCAAACAGGGTTACAAAGAACTGGATGCGACTGAACTGAAAACAACTGAACAGCAACAAATAATAAACCTAGGCACCACTTCACTCTCCAAGAACCAGGCCCTTCTACATGAGTCAGGGACAGCATGACACAGTTGCCAAAGCACTTGTTCTGAAGTCAGAAGACTTCTGTTCAAAACCTATCTTTGTGGTTCACAGGCAAATCACCTAACTTACCCAGGCCTCAGTTTCCTTAACTGCAAAATGAGGGGAAAAGAGATGATCTCTGACATCTCTTCCAGCTCTAGGTGTTTAATCTAAAACCTAAGCTACTTAAATCTCCCTGGACCTCGGTTTCCTCCTCTGTAAAATAAGAGGGATTAGCAATGATGGCCTCTGAAGTCACTTTGGGGCCTAAATTTATGATCCTAATACCATATCTTTACACACACCATTCATACTTCTGATCTGGATTTCACATCATGACTCCTGCCCTTTGGCTAAGTACTTTGTATTTTCTCCTACAACCATGGCTCTGAACAACCAATCCAACACTTCTGGCCTTATCCTCAGAAAGAACTTTCCGGCCCCTGCCTCTAACAGCTCAGGAAACCTCAGTGACCAACACATCACCTAATAATGAAAAACTGTCTGAATTACATTAAATATTAATAAGACAGTTACCCCTAGTTTACTAATTCGGTCACAAACTTAATGAGGGGGAAAAGTAAATCTATATTTACATTAAATGCCTCAGTTCTATTTCTGTCTGAAGTTCACACACTAACATGGACCTAGAATGCACAGACAGACTAGCCTTGGTGGAGAAGGGGATTTCCTTGTCTTTTGCCTTTCTTTTGTATCCCTAGTGCTCAGCACAGTGACTGACACATAGAAGGTGCTTGAAATATGGTCAATGACTTGGGTAAGAGCCATATAAAGGAGTACCAAGAGCTGTGGCTATCACCTCCTGAGCCAAGTCAGAACTCTGCCTGTGAAGTTGGGTTTTTTCAAAGGCTAGTTTAGATATTTTCATCTATTTTATGTGGAACAAGTGACAAGTTTTCTCCTGAAAGTAGGTTCACATAGTTATTTCATAGAATACATAGAAAGGAAGGATTGAAAAAAAATCCTATAAAGTAAGTTGTATGGTCTGAAAATGTTCATAAGAAGAAATATTTAACCTATGTATAAAAACAAACAAAACCAAGATGGTTTTGATTAAAAAAAAAAAAAGGATAGAGCCTCTGGTCTCACATGATTTGGAACGGACCCTTGGTGAGGATTTTGTTACAGAAAGGCAGAGTTGAAACACCAAGCAAAGAAAGAGCCAGGGAGTTAAGACAAAGGGAATTCGTGCATTTGGGGCAGCAGCTTAATAACAGGAGTAGTTCAGTGTCTACTGGCAACACTAAGTGGTCAAGACATTGTGAGAGTTCTGGGTGCCTCTCCCCGGTTCCAGCTAGCTTAGCTGAGGAGGTAACAATTATGACAATGAGACAGAAGAACAAGAGAGATCTGGCAGAATCACAACTGACGAGCCTGCACTAGTGTGTCAAACATGCCATCTTTGGCACTGGGACTTGGTTAGAGGGTGAGGTTTGGAATTAGGTAGAGGAGGGTTCAAATGCTCTCTCACACTTATGCCTGACTCTTAGCTTCAGTTTTCTTATCTGTGAAATGGTGATAATCACACACAGATAATCCCATCTATCCATGGGAAGCTCAAATGAGCCAAGCATGATGGCACATGTCTATGATCCCTGAGACTGGAGAGGCTGAGCCTGGCAAATCACTTGAACTCAGAGTTCTGAGCTGCAGCAGGGCTAAAACTGATCAGGCTTCAGCAGCAATGCAGTAAGCCTCCAGAAACAAGAGGAGGAGGGGAACAGCAAAGGTGCCTATGGAGAGGCAAACCAGCACAAGTCTAAAGTGCCATTCAGCAACGGAATTAGGCCTCAAGTGGCTGCTTCACTTCCAGCCTGGGTGAGACAGGAAAACCCAGAAGAAAAGAGGGAAGTAACAGGAAGAAAGGGGAGGGGGAAGGGAGAGGAACTGTCTCCCTCAATAGCATACAAGTCCCTTAAGAGCAGTCCCCTGCACCATGCCTAGTGCCTGGAACACATGAGGAATTTAATAAATGCTTGCTGACTGAGTACTTGTAATAAACATTTGAAAAACTTTTTCCCCCAACCTTCTTTATTTCTCTCCCATTAGTATTCTTTGCTGTTGGATGAAACTGTGCAAGTTCACATAAAAGCCGGTCAGTTGTTTTTTCCCCTTTTTGTTTCTAAGGGGTAATGAGGCCAGGGTCAGCAAGTTAACTTTCTGCCTCTTTTCTTACATTTGTAAAAAGAGGCAGATGGGTATATTAGGATATAATGGATCCTTAAAAAAGAAGCACCATGTACCATCATTATTTCAGATAATAGCAACTTCTGAATCAGCATACTGCAAACTCAATGACTCAAACAACGAGCCAGTCAATGGGGTGACAGTAGCCATCAAAAGAGCTGATTTTGTCCAGTGTCCCACAAAGTCCTTCAGAAGTGGCAACTGTTTACTCTATTTAATTTACACATTTAATATATGACATGAACTTATAAAACATTATGGGCCCTGGAGTCCAGAGGACCTAAGTTCAAATCCAGCCTCAGACACTTAACACAAAAACTAGCCGTGTGACATTGCACAAGTCACTTCACCCCAATTGCCCTCTAAAACAAAACAAAAATTATGGATGCATTCACATAGGTCAGAGAAATTCATTCACAGAATATACAATTTTTAGTATTCAAAAGCCTACAGAAACAATTCATTTCCTACAATGTTGTTTCACCTGTAGAGATCAAAGAAATTCTTATAATCTGTGCAATTAGTAATACCATTTGAACTATGGAAGGTCTGACCAATCTACCTAACACAGTCAAGTGAACAAGAGTACAATCTTGGAATCAAAATTATTATAGTCAATATTATTAAGAGAAGACTAGCAAAGGCAATCAGTCTCTGCATCTAAAGACAAATAATTACTAAGAAAAATAGAAACTAGGAAACATTTCTATAAGAAAATTCTGAAACAGTATATTATCAAAATCATTACCAGCACTAGGATAACATATCAATAACAAGACAGTAGAAAGCAAACTATGACAAATAAAATATAAATCTCTTGAGGGCAGGGCCCATTTTTCATTTTGTCTTTGCATTCCCAGGCACTAGTATAGTACAGAGCAGAGAGGAAGCTTAATAAATGCTGGTTAAATTATATGGAATGTAGTAAACAGGGCTTCCCTTAAAGTCTCACATGACATATTCTCTGGAAAATTGGCAAGTTGTGTAAATGTATAAAGTGTAAGTGAGATAGGGATGAAACATTAAATGGAGAGTTGTACCTAATAAACAGCCAGAGCTGGGAAGCACCAAATGAACTAATCCAGGCTACTGTTTCCAAATGAGCCTCATTTCTTGACAAATTCCTCTGATGAGGAAATGAAACATGTGCTAGTAGACTCCAAATGAACAGAAAAGGAACCAAATCCTAAATGCACTGTTTTAAATCAAATAGTGTCTACTTGAAAAAAATGTGATTTAATTCAACAAACATTTATTAGGTACCTACTAAGTGTCAGGTATACAGTAAGCTAGGAAAACTAAATGGCTATCATTAGGAAGAAAGACATCAGAACAAAAACAAAACAACTCATCTAGAAACAGTAAGAGAAAACAAGTAACTGGAAACACTTAGCCTGTGGCCAACATGAGTCAACCATGAAACAGCATTGCAAAACACACTGCCTAAATGTGAAGAGCTCTACATGTGAGATGCATACTCACAGGCTTATCTCCTTATAGTGGAATTAAATCAGATAAATAAGGTATGTCCAGCTCGGGGTAACATATTTTAAAGATGTTGCATAGTTTTGGAAGGCACACACACACAAAAAAAAAAAATAAAGAAGAGCCACAGAAGTAATAATAGATCAAGAAAACAGGGTGCATGAGTAAAAGCTCAGAATTCATCCTACTGAACCTAAAAAAAACTAAAAAAATTGGGAATAAGGTATGTGAAAAATAATGGTTTGCTTAGTAGGGGTTATTGGGGCAAATGACAGAAAACTAAAAATTTAAGTGAATAAATAAGTTAAGGCCTAAATACTAGAAAACTGGCTCTTACAAGTTAATAAACCATCCCCATCAAAGTTTCTATAAACTGGATCTGAAATTATTGTGTTACAGGATTCTTTGGGAGAGTATGGTAAAGCTTATGGGCCCCTTTTCAGAATGTTTTTAAATGTATAGAGTAGATAGAAAACATAAGATTACAAAGGAAACTAATTATATTGAAATATATTTGTGATAAAAAAAATTTTTTTTCAAGTTCATTGGGGCAGCTAGGTGGCACAATGAATAGACCACTGGCCCTGGAGTCAGGAGGACCTGACTTCATATCTCAGACACTTAAACACTTACTAACAGTGTGACCTTGGGCAAAAGTCACTTAACCCCAACTGCCCTGCCTTCTTCCCCTCTAAAAAGCAAAAAAAACCCCCAAAAACCCAAGTTCATGGACCCCGGGTTGGGAGGAGTTTGATCATCATTTATATATTATGGGATAAGTTGAAAGGCAGTATATTAATCTACTTTACCTTGAATTCCAATTTTTACTAACATTTATAAAGTACCTACTTGGTATCAGGCATTATCAGGTGCTGGGGATACAAATAAGAATGAGACAGCCCCTGCCTTCAAGGAACTTACATTCTATAGGGAAAGACAATTATGTACATATACAGGTATCTACAAAATAAAGGCCTTTCTGGGGGAAGGCACTATCAGCTGAGGGACTAGGAAACACTTTCCATAGGATGTTCTTGAGATAAGGCTTCAAAGAAATTAGGAATTCTAAGAGATGAAGATGATGAGAAATGAAATTCCAACTAAGTAAAGTAATGACTGCAAAGGCCCACAAATGGAGTGGCTTGTGTAAGGCAGAAGAAGCCCAGTTTGACTGGGACACTGAGTGAAGGAAAGGGAGCAAAATAAATATGGGTATAAGGTTATTCTGGAGTCAGATTAATTTGTTTTGTTTTCATTCAATAAACATTTACTGACATTTGAATATGTACAAGGCATTATTCGAATATATTGAATTCTCTAAGACTAAGTAGTCTCCAAGACTACTATGTGCTGCTAGGGATGGTGAGGTGAAAAAGGTGAAGAAGAAAGGAAGGCAAAAGTTCTTGGGGCAGTGGTTAAGTCAATTAACCTCTGTTTGCCTGAGTTTCCTCAAATGTAAAAATGAGGATAACCAATTACCTCAACTCCTTCCCAGGACTGTAAAGATAAAATGGAATATTTGTAAAGAGCTTTGCAAACCTTAAAGTATTAAGAAATAAAATTGAATTTTTTTTTTTTGGAGAGCAGTTGGGGTTAAGTGACTTGCCCAAGGTCACATTGCTAGTTTTTTCCTGTGTTAAGTGCCTGGGGCCGGATTTGAACTCAGGTCCTCCTGACTCTAGGGCAGGTACTCTATTCACTGCGCCACCTAGCCACCCCATAAAATTGAATTTTAAAATTGTATTCATTCTACCAGTTCCTCCCTGACAGTCAAAAAAACCCATTTATTAAGGACCTACTATATATAGAATACAATTCTGGGCACCAAAGATACAAGGATTAGATAATACAACTATGAAGCCCTGACAGCACTTGCAAAACGGAGCACCTGAAAACCTTGGGCAAGTTACTTAACCCCAATTGCCCTCCAAAAAGCAAAAAAAAAAAAAATATATATATATATATATATATATGTATATATATGTGTATATATATACACACATATATATAAAATGGAGCACCTGCATTAAATGACTGATATGAAAAGCAGAGATGAATCAAAGTTTATTCAACAAGTATTTATTATTCCCATATAAAGCCTTGTGCCAAGTGCTGAGAATATAAAACCAACATTAATCACTTGAACTGAAGTGAAAACATCTTTACATTTTAATTTCAGGAAACAAGTCATTCAACTCTGATACTTCCTAGAAGAGAAAAAAAAATTCTCCAAGTTAAAAACTCACCATTATCATCATCATCATCATCATTATGATGTTAAACAAAACCACCCATTCTGGGATCTGGCTGTGTTTCTAGTTCACACATGGTACCATGAAGGCAACAAAATGCAATGGAATGAAGGATTAGAAAATAAATCCATTGAAACAAATCCCACGACATATGCTTCCCTTGGCAAGCGCAAAGAGGGATCCCCTTGTGTGATTTCAGTCTCCAAAGGGCACTAGGCATGGGAATGGCATGCTCTGTAGACTTGAGGAGTATGTGTGTGCATCATCGGCTTACACTTAACAGTGGAACTGTCTTGCATCTCTATCACAGAAAAAATGGCAAGCTTTATGTTTTAAGCTTATTTAGCTAGGCAAAATGTTGCCCAAAAATTCTAACCCAAAATTAAAAGTAGAATTAATTAAGTGGCAAAGATAGATCTGCTCAAAACCAGTATGGCTTCTGTTGTAATGAAACTTCTGAAGGGAAGAACCATAAATGTTTTGGTGCAAACTAATTTAAGAGTGCCACAAGTAATGTAACGTATTTTATAAAAGCTTCAGATTTAGCAAGAGTAATGCCTATATACAAAATAAGTACTTGATAACTGACCTACTTCAAGCACCCATGAAGCTATAAAACTTCCACTTACACCTATGCCAGAATGAGAAATCTAATTTCTTCTCCACTTAGAGATATATTAATGGTAGACCCGGATCACTCTAGAGAAAACTTATTTTAAATAGATCACTGCTGCACAAAGTAACCTCCTGAGCTCATTTCCTTTAAACAGATAATATGTACCCAAGGTAACAGATGTAATGGATTACATTTTGAGTAGAACATAGTCCTCTAACTTCATTGACCTTGTGGTCAAACATAACAATATAAAAAGAATGACTGTTCATTCTTCTCTGTTGAAGCATCTATTAATGGACAGAGACCTGGGCTTTGAGTCCAGACTGAAACAGAGGTTCAAACATGACTGACACTTGACTGGTGTCATGCTCTTCACCTCTTTGTGTACCTTAGGTGATTTCCTAGGACACAATCTACTAAATTATAAAAGAATTGCGATGTCCAAAAAAGGGTTATTTACTCTGATGAAATCATAGATTCTTCAGTATCCCAGCATGGAAATTCAATCCAATTTGTTAAAAATGTACTGAATACAAGACATTGTGCTTGGATATGGTAGGCAAAAAACTAAAACAGTCTCTGTCCTTAAGGAGCTTACATTGTACTGGAGGGAAATGACAGGTACACAGATAAGGGAAACTCTAAGTAGAGAACAAAAAGGTTCACTCTGAATTAGGCCTAAAATCACTTATGTTTTATATTCAATATCATATTGCTTATCTTGCCTTCTCAAAGGGTAGAGGAGGGGAGAAAGGGAAAGAACTTGAAACTCAAAATTTTTAAAAAAGAATGTTAAAAAATTTTACATGTAATTGGGAAAAACAGAAATGTTATTTTAACATATGTATAGATATAAAACAATTTGTAACAAAATCCAAAAAACTCACATGAGTTTGTTTTGTCTTTCTTCATCCAACTAGTCATTTAGAGGAATGAATTTTATATGATACAATACATCAATCAGGATGGTGAAAAAGTTTATAGAGACCACATCCTTTCTCAGACCATACAGCAACTTGAGCTAACTCACGATAGACTCTTGTTAACTAGCAGCATAATGTCAGATGGAGGCAGACTATATGAGTGTAATGGAAATGCAGATTTAAAGATCTTCCCTGCCCCTAGTTTAAGTGCACCTGGAGCCTGCGGTGGGAGGCTTGTTTTTCAGGAAAGCCCACACCTTGATACTTTGTGATTGGGCAGTGGGTCAAGGAGGTTGTTACATTCTCTGAGCCAAGAGAAGGCTATATAAGCCCTGAGGAGAGGCTTTGCTTTGGGGCTCACTTTGAGAAGTGTTGTGTGATTTGACCAGATGAGAGTCTGGGAAGCCGTTGTTGAGAGCCCCCCCAGCTTTGAAAACCCAGATGTTGATGCTTCCCTCTCTGGTATTGATATAATGGTAGGACAGTTTGGAAGCCTGTCTGTTTGATCTGTAAGTTCTGTAACTCTGAAGTTTGGGGTGCTGACCTTTTTCTCCTGAACTAGGTAATGTGTGTTTGTTTGATTAAAGTAAGCTTGTTAACCCAATTTGAGTTGCTTTCCTTTTGAAAAGCAGATCTAAGAACCTGTGTGGGCAGTCACCCTAGGGATATTGGGGTGCTTGCTGCTACAATGAGCTACAACAAAAGGTTGATTTTGATAATATTTAAGCTCGAATTAAATTTCAAGGTCTACACCAAGGTTCAAGAAACGACTTTAATAAATACAGGATGGGGGGCGACTAGGTGGCGCAGTGAGTAGAGCATCGGCCCTGGAGTCAGAAGGACCTGAGTTCGGATCCAGCCTCAGATGCTTAATGCACACACAAACAAAAACCTAGCCGTGTGACCTTGGGCAAGCTACTTAACCCCAATTGCCCTCCAAAAAGCAATAAATAAATACAGGATGGGGAAGTCATGATTAGACAACTGGGGAGCAGCAGAGAATCTCTTAAACACATGCTCAGTATTGCTCAACAGTAAGACATGGCAGCCAAAAAAGCTGATACTAGACTGTACCCAGAGAAGCCCAGTGTTCATGATAACACAAGTAACAAAAAGCTCTTGGCTAGGGAAGTGCCATACCAATGGCAGTCTTCAACTGGAGACTGTAGAGGGGATTTCTACTCAGTTTGAGGTTGAACTAGGAAGGAATAGGCATTCATAAAGCACCTACTGCATGCCAGGCAATGTGTTCAATTATCCCTTTTGATTCTACATTTTGGGAAACTGAGACAAATAGATGAAATTACTTGCCCAGGGTGACACAATAAGTATTTAAGGCTGAATTTGAACTCAGGACTTCCTGATTCCAGGCCTGGCACGCTATCACTGGGTCCTACTTCTCTTAAGGGGAAATATGACTTCAGCTGGGCCTTAATATAGAGACATGGGCTAAGAGGAAGACTGAGTGGGAAAACAACAGGGAGCTGGAGTGAAGGGAAAAAGGCATTCACCGATTCATATAATAACCATGAAAGTTAAGAGAAAGAAAGGTCACTTGCCATTGGGGAAATTGAAGAAACCTTCCTCAGACATGGGACTAGAGATAGAGAAGTTAGGTTACCACCATGGGATGCAAACTGGGAGGAGGGATAAAAGGAATAATTTTTCATAATACTTATATAAATACACACAGATATTTATGTTGTACAAAGTCAGGTAAAAGCTCAAAACTTCCATTGGACTCAAACATGGAAGTGTAATTTTCAAACCCTGTCTAGGGCAACGAATATTTTTATTAAGGGAGTGGTGTCCAAACTGAGTCTTGAAACAGGGAGAATTTTAATAGGTAGAGATGAAAAAAGGGACTGGAGTGAGAAAAGTCATTGAAACAGGAAAATTCAGGGCCAGTTCCAGAAATTCCAAATAGTTAAGTCTAGCTGGAGCACAGGATATGTGAAAGAGAGAAGTCTGATGACAAAGTTGGAAAGGGTGTTGGAACCACAGCACAGGGAGGCCTGCTTACAGTGAAGTAAAAAGTGTACTGGCTTAAAGTAAGAGGACCTCAGTTTAAATTTTCTGACATTTACCACCTATGTGAACTTGGACAACACACTCTACCTCCCTAAGCCTTATTTTCCTCATCCTCATCTGTAAAATCAGGGGGCTGGAATGGGTAGCTTTTAAGGTCCCTTCCAGCTTTAGATCTGAGAGCCTATGACCCCTAGAGTAAGCATGAAGGGAGGGCCAGGACCAATAATTCAGAGAATCCGAACTTTCTTTTCCCCTTTAGGTAACGGGAAGCCAATTCATCAGAACTCTGCTTTAGGAAATAAATCTGGCGAGGAGAAATTATAAAGGAAACAAGTTAGGAGGCTACT
Organism: Gymnobelideus leadbeateri; assembly: GCA_011680675.1. Lineage (NCBI taxonomy): Eukaryota > Metazoa > Chordata > Mammalia > Diprotodontia > Petauridae > Gymnobelideus > Gymnobelideus leadbeateri. The sequence goes on from WOXC01003873.1 coordinate 769,245, forward strand.
GCAACACTTTAAGGTGGGATAGAATAATTACAGCCTGAAAATTAGAACTGATTTGATGAAAACAGCAAGGAAGGGAAGGGTGGGAAAAAACTTGCCAAGACAGAATTAACAGGATACAGTAACTGATTGAATGGGAAGGAAAAGGGAAATGTCAAAAATTAATGAGGCTTCTAGCCTGAGTAACAGGAAGGATGGCAACCCACAACCAAAAAGACACAGCCAGGAAGAAGAGTGGGTTCAGACACGTTGAATTTGAGGTCTTACTGGGATATCCAGGTAGGGGTATCTTGTAGCCAGGAAGAAATACAAGTCTACAGCTCAGCAGGGAAGCTGGGGGGGAGCCAAATTTGGGAGTCAGGAGAAAGAGGTGAGTCACTAAAGCTGTATGGTTTCTCTACTCTCAAACTATCTTGATTCTCTTACCTGTTTATAGACTACATTCCCCCATTTGCGAACAGGAACTGTCTCTTAGTTTTGTATGTCTGTCCCAGGGCCAACATAATTCCTAGTGCTTAGCAGGATTATTGTTTACTACTAAATAATTGCCAGGAGAGAGAATGCATAAAGAGAATACAGTCAAACTCACTAACTTTTTGAAACTACATAAAACCTCAAGGAAAAGTTACATTTGGAGCCAGGGAGAAAGAATCAGAAGAATGAGGGAGAGAAGGAAAATGTTTTGTTTGGTTGCAAAACAGGGTAGAAATTCGAGGAAAGCAAAAGGAGGCAAACTGCATGAGTTACAGAGAAGACTCGAAGGCTGCAGCAGACACTGTCATTGTTATTCAGTCATTCACTCCTGTCCAACTCATCATGACCCCATTTGGGGTTTTCTAGACAGAAATACTGGACCGGTTTGCTCATTTTACACATGAGGACATGGAGGCAAACAGGATTAAGTGACTGCCCAGGGCCACACAGCTAATCAGCATCTGAGGACAAATTGAACTCCAGCCTTCTGGACTCCATGTAAGATGCTCTATGTACTTAACACACACCACCCATCTGCCCAGTAACTGTACAGGGGCCACAGAGAGCAAGGGTGAGGAGAAAAAGGTATTAAGTACTGACAACTTTCTTGAGAAGTCGATAACGAAACAAGAAGTTAACAGTCGAGGAAATTTGCTGGAGTTTAAGTTCAAGAGGTTTCTGAGGATAGGAGAGACGTGAGTATATATATAAGTTGGAGCTAGTGAAGACAAAGATATTACGGATAAAGCTGCACAGTACAGGAAGGACCAGGTTGGCCTCTTAGCCTTGTCTCCCTCTGCTCTCTAGCCAGAGGGGGCTTACTCAATATCTCTCATGAAGTTTCCATATTTTTCTGTACCTGTGCTCAAACCTTGTGTCACTAGGCCTGAAATACTCCAAAGGAACTGAACTACAAAGACAGAGTTACAATTCAGACCCCAAAAGCAATTATTACTGTATGCTACATGTAGGCACTGTGCTAGGCTTGAGGAAATAAAGGTCCTGCCTTCAATGAGTTTACCTTTTAACAAGGGAACAGAAGAGAGGAAGAACAAAGGGTAATCCAGGGTGGCTAAAGCACAGAGTATATCAAAAAGAATAAGGGTAAGTCTGGGAAAATAGGGTGCCATCAGATCATGGAAGGCCCTGAACACCAGATAAAGAAGTCTGAACTCAATATGCAATTGAGAGCCCTGAAAAAAATTACTGTTTTTGTAGAGGAGTGATTTGACCAGATCTCTGTATAGGATAAGTGTATCAACAGTATAAAGGATGAATTAAAAGTGAGGGAGAACAATGAAGGTGAAAAGACTCATTAGGAAGACTCTAGACTAGGTAGTTGGTAGTGGGGACCTTGCAAGAGATATTGGAGATAGAACTCCACAGAATTTGAATGCTACAAGAGGTGAAAAAATGTCAAAAATAACAAGACTTGTGAATGGCAGGACACTGGGCCAAACGTGAGCATTAGTGCTGAAGTTACTGGGGAGGATAAGTTGCAGAAGATGGAATAGAGGGTTCAAGAGAGAAATGATATACAGTTAAGATATAAGGCCAAAAAAGATAGTTGGGAGATCTAAGTATTCCTTGAATGCCAGGCTAAGGATTTGATCCTTGCAAATGATTGGGGAATCATGGAAAGTTTGGGGGTATCAGAGTGACATGAAAGCAGAGTTTTGGGGAGAAACATCCAATAGCTAAGTGCAAGAGAGACTGGATGGGAAAACTAACATTTCATTGACTGGTATGTTTCTTTAGACACTGATGGTGAATATCATCAGATATAAGTAAATGCAAAGGTACGTGATCCCACAGTTAATATATACCAAAACTTTTCACTCATCTTTAATTCTACTCTTAGTTTAAAAACAAACAGCCTCTTCAGTAGAAATGAGAATTGCCTCCTCTATATGACACAAAATTATTTGGGCCTCCAGAGCTCTGAGAAACACCTTGAAAGAAAAGAAATTAAGCTTGCCATGGGTTCCATTTATTCATTTTTTAACTTTTTCCAATAACACAAAATGATTATACAAAAGGCTAAGCCCAATTTTATAATTCCTTGTGTCAAATGTTTAAAGAATAACGGTCCTGTATATTTTAATAATCACATGAACAGAGGATGTGTTAAATGTCCCAGTTCCTTAAGGTTATGCTACATTAAAATCCCACAGACTTTAAAACAAAAGCAAAAACACTCCATCCAAGCCTACCCTACCACTCTAGTTAAACAGCCAAGAAGCTGTAACACAATGGTCCCATCGACATGAGTCAGTATTTTATTTCTGCTAGAGGAAAATAAGCTGTGTGAGAAGGCCAAGAGAGAGTATTTGAGAAGAGATTCGGTGTTCTTCTGGTATATGGGGGAAAAGGCACCATACTGTGAGAACAAATGGAGATATACTGCCCTTTATTCACAAGCAAGTCTCACAGATGGCCCAGATGTTGTTTCTTATTGACAGCTGTCAACAGAATGCCCCAGGACATATAAAAGATGCATTTCCTACATTTTTCCTTTCTTATGTAATTGCCGACTACTGTCTTGGAAAACTAATGCTTCAAACCCTTTTTATTTTCTAAAAGAAAAAAAACTATGCTAGAATATCACAAACAAGTGATGCTTATTTAAAAATGTGTCTACAGTAGAGGAAAATAAATGTTAGAGAAACAAACCTCAAGTATAAGATGTACAAACACAAAACAGGAATCAATCACACCTCTTCAAGTTGATAGTTCTAAGTGTTTTCATCTAACATCTAGGTTTTCAATCCTAAAACACTTTTTTTTTTTTTTTTGCTTTTTTTGGAGGAGGAAGGCTGGGCAATTAAGGTTAAATGATTTTCCCAAGGCTACCCGGCTAGTAAATGTTAAGTGTCTGAGGCCGGATTTGAACTCAGGTTCTCCTGACTCCAGGGCTGGTGCTCTATTCACTGTGCCACCTAACCACCCCTAAAAAATTTTAAATGACAGAAAAGCAGTTGTTGGGGTGGAAGGACCTGAAGTTCAGAAAGACCTGAGTTCAAATCTGGCCTTAGACACTTAACACAAAAACTAGCCACGTGACCTTGGGTAAGTCACTTAACCCCAACTACTCTCCAAAAAGAAAAAAAAAAGCAGCTTGTAAACCATGCTATCTAATAAATATGTATTGATAACTTTTTCCATTAGAATTTTATACCCTGAAACCTTAACAGCCTTTATGTATATCAGTAATGTCAAACTCAAACAGAAATGATCCCTACTAGTTGCATACTGACTTGGAAAACCACACATTAACATTAGCTATGTGATATGGTATTTTCTGAGGAAGCTGGTGGCTAGAGGACTGGGCCTGTTGTCAGGAAGACCTGAATCCAGCCTCAGATACTAACTAGCTATGTGAACCTGGGTAAGTCACTTACCCTTTGTTTTCTTTAATCCACTGGAGAAAGGTATGACAAACCACAAATATCTCTGCCAAGAAAATCCAATGGACAATACTGATGCTATGACAGGGTCACGAAGAGTAGAACAGGGCTGAACAACAATCACAAGAATGATATTTTTATTTTGTTAAACATTTCTCAATTTTTTTTTTGGAGGGAGAAAGGCAATCGGGGTTAAGTGATTTGCCCAAGGTCACACGACTAGTACACTTCTAAGGTGGGATTTGAACTCAGGTCCTCCTGCCTCCAGGGTCGGTGCTCTATTCACTGTGCCACCTACCTGCCCCCAACAACTAGCCAGCCTGACAGCATTGATGTACATTACACCTATGACTTGAACAACAAAAACCACTCTTTAGACTACTTCATTAACCATCCTCATAGAAAGAAGAAAATTTAAGTTCGTGATGTTTAAGTTAGTTATATTTTTGGCTTCATTTTTTAATAAATTTCCTGTCAACTTAAAGTCTAGACCTTAGTATATTTTTTCATTTGATTTTAAACCCACAAAAAAACGTTTTTGCAGCTTTTTTGGATTCCTAAGTACTTGAGAGGGGGTGGCATTCAACTTTTTTTTAAAATTACTTCAGGGCTCTAAATTTAAGTTTCTGCCTGAAGCAAACTTTTAACCACTTATCTGAAATGCTGAAAAAACAGGCACCCGTGAAAAGCAGACACACTATATTATAAGTAAGCTATAAAAAACTAATGAAAGTAGTGACGAAACTAAAACTTGATGGGGGAGTTTTACCCGCTTAGGGTTGATGGTTTTTTTTCCTAGTCCTGAAGTACATTTTGAAGTCAATAGCTGTCAGATGACTGGCACAAGTTCTTGCCAGTCAATGATAAGATCCTAGGTGTTATTTAAAGCAGGCAAGTATAGACAAGAATATAGGGCCTGTAATGCACACAGAAATTAATACAATTAGGCTATTGCTTAATGTGTATACTCTCATACATAACAAAACATATGCTAGTCACAATTAGTTTCCATTTTCTCGTTATCAGGGAACTTATAAAAGTAATAAATGCAAACAGAAATTTTAGTATCTTTCAACACTAGCTTCAAGTTGACAATCATTCATCAAGCTATTATCTTGTAATTTACCTTGAGAGAAGCTGCCTAAGAGAAGGCCCCCTACAAGGACACCACAAAATGTCCTTAAAAAAAAGCCCTACCTAGAAATACTTAAATCCTTTCCCCCTGCCTTCAGTGTAACAGAATATTACAAAGCTTTTTTACTCTTCTCATATTTCTTATGATAGATATTCTATTAAAATAAATTCTCAAAACAAGACATTAGCAAGATTTTGCTAAGAGACCTCTGACAACCTAAAACATTTCTAATTTATCACGCTTCAACTCCTTGACACAAGACTTACATGTCTGCCACTCTAAGCAGAAAAGGAAACCAGTTATTCTTATGGGTGGAACTCTGGATATAATATAAGGGCCAAGTTGTAATACTAATCACATGGATGGTAGGAAAGATTCAAACACAATATAAGTATGGGGAAGAGAAGAAAGCCACTGCTACTCAGGAGAAATAGAAACTGGAAGTTAAGGTGACCTGGGTTTTAGATTCACCTTTGCCTATGCACGAGTCACTCTCTTAGCCTCAATTTCTTCTGTAAAATGGGAAGACTGAACTAACTATGTCTAAGACCCTTTTTCTAGCTTTTGAGTCCTTGGCTATGTGATATCCAAGCACCTTTCTTTATTCATTTGTTCAATGAAAGGTATAGAATTGCACACCTATTGCTCTCTTTATAGGACTGTTGAGAGAGGAGCACATTATAAACTATTTGTATGATCTTAATCAAATCACACAAAATCCTCCGGGCCAATTTCCTGTAAAAATGCAAGGATTCAACAAGATGATAATAGCTGACCCTTACATAGCATTTTAAGGTTTGTAAAGGACTTTACAGACATTATCTCATTTGTGTCTCACTTGGATCCGGTTTAGAAGGTTCTCTTACTGAGATTTTACTGATGAGGAATTAGGGTCAGGGAAGTTGTGACTCTCCCAGGGACACACAGTTATTGAACTCAGATTTCTCTTGCCTGTCAGTCCAAAGTTCTTTGCAGTAGACCCTGTATCATTCAATGATCTTTAAATTGCTCTAAATAAAAAGGATGGTCATTTATAGTAGAAAAAGCAAAATGGGGTTTCAAATCATTCCTTGCAAAGGAAACACCTCTCTCTGAGCACTACTTAGTTTCCTTATTGGTCAAATGGGGATAAAACCTATAGTATCTCACTCACAGCAACATAAAACCATATGGAAACCTTAAAGCATTTTATAAAGGATGCCAGCTATTAAGATGCAATGATTCCTTGAAATTTCACTTCCCATGCGTGCTACTATGATAACAAACTCTACTTAAAGCACTTTTAAAGACTGTGAAGCACTTTACATAGGTTTATTTCCTTTCAGTCTTTACAACAATACTACTAGGTGGGTGCCACAGGTGACATTATTCCTGTTTCACAAATGAGGGACCCCAGACCCAGGCAAGTTAAGTGACTTGCAAACAATAAGTGTCAGAGATGGAATTTGAACTCTGGTCTTCCCAACTTTAAATCAAGCCCCACCTTATCCATTAGGGCTATACTACTTCAAGGCACTACACTTGAGGTTGAGGGCATATGAAAAAAAAATACCATCTCTACTCTTACAGGACTATTTTAATGTACCATTCTGTTACTTAAAGTGAAAGAAAACGCTGTTACCTTTTCATTATGTTTTTGTTTAGAATGAAGTTAAAGTAATCTTTCTACCTTGAAAACCCAATAGGAAGGTCAGTAACTATTCAGTTGCAGTAGGTTATCCTGCCATTCTCCCTTAAATGCACTAGGGGCAGAACATTAACTTTCTTCCAGATGAAAGTAAATGACCCACTCTGTTAAGGCTAGTTTGGTCCAGTTGACAATGCTAAACCTATATTATTGTTAAGACAATCTAGAATTCTTGAAAGAACAACAAAAAAAGACCCCTTTTGCTTTTTTCCTGTGGGCAGAGAAATAAATGCTATGAACCTGGGCAAGCATTTAGTCTAATAATGTCATTCAAAACAAAGTCCATTAGAGTTTAATTTTGCTTCTCAAGGTAGGTACCTGAACATAATGATTTCATTTGTTACTTTGGTCATTAAAAATGCTATTTTCCACAAATGAGATAAATATACATCCTGAAAACAGAATGGTTTGAAGACATAAATGTTACATCCAGTTGAGCTAAGTAAAGTAAGTTATTAAAATGGTACAGCATACACTTCATGGCAAAACCACTGCACTGATGAAACTTGGGAGTCTGTGGTGGAACTACCCAAGTTTCACAAACTCTCCCTTGGATTACTGGAAAACCACTGACTCATGTCACGCTTAACTCTGGGTCATTTCAAACCTGAAATCTGGGAAATATAGAAAAATTAAATCAACCTAGAGGAATAAATCCATTCCAGAAATTAAGCTAATTCCCTTTGATGAGAGAGTTTTAGAACAAATTTTTTTAGGTTTTAAAAAAAATTATGTTACCCTGGTATCAAGAAAGATAACAGTCATTACTAATAGGGTCTTTTCCAAATATTTTGTTCATCTTTAGAATTCTCATAATTTTTTTTCCCAAAACATTCACAACCTTCAAGAAAATTGTCACTTTAAAAAAATGATCTTCTGATATCCATCTGTAATTGCTCCAAACCTTAAAACAGAAACATTTGGTGGGCAACAAATCTTAAATACCATAAACGGTGGCAGGGAGTAAGAAAAAGAGTAAATTAAATCCTTTCCTCTATTTCTTTTATTTTATTACCCTGGCCTGCCTTGTATTTGAACCCCTGCAGTAACCAGTGAACCCCTCTCACAGGAAGCCAACAAGTTTTTCAAAGGAAATACCAGAGTCTTTCTATGAGAAATCAAGCATTTGGCCATGCCCTTGTTTCACATTTTCGTGGACTTTCTGCAGAAAGGCAATCTTGCCCATCTAACTGCTTTCTCCTGGCCCTTAGCTCACAATCCTATTCAGTGGCCCCACAGCCCCTTTGACTTACCTAAGGAGTTTACATACAGCCTGTGACACAATCATGAGCAAACAGCCTACACAAAAGGGAACTCACCTTCTGTACATCCTGGAGAAAAGTGGGAAGAGGAGACAAAGCAAAAGCTGCCAACCTTTACTCAGCAAGAGCCTCCTCCCTGGAGAATTCATTTCATTCAACTTTACATTTTTCTTTTTCCCTTTTTTTTTAATAGTTTCTCCTTCACGGGCTAAAGAAAAACCGTAACAGTGTACTTCAAGCGGGAGATGGAAAGAATTATTCACGCAGCTCAACAAGTGGTCCCAGAAAAGCGATCCTGCCCGGCCAGGAACCCCAACTTTGTCGAGTGGCAGCGAGACTTAAGTCGGGAGCCCCGCGACCCTTTTGCTCCGGGTTCTTAACAAAAGCAGCTCGGCGTGGACTTGGGGCGCAGGGAAAGGAGGAGATCGAGCTCCCCTGTCTTCCCTCCCAACCCCGCCAGTGTACCCCTAGAACTGTAAATACTCACCTCACTCAAGAAGTTATCCATTGTTTAACTGGAGAGTCCAACTTGCGGAAGTCAGCAGAGCAAAAGGTCTGGGTCAACCATGTGTGTCAAGATCCCGGCCACTCAGAACGGAGGCTCTTCAGGGTTCGGGGTGCTTACACGCTGCCATCTCTTCCTTCCTTCCTTTCTCTTCTTTCTCACCTTTCGGGGGTGGGTGGTTGCTTTTTTTTCCTGATTGTTTTAATCCAGGTCTCTTAAACTCGCTCGGTCCAACGGGAGCCTTTGTCTCTTTCTCGAATTTCCTCAGTTCTGGGTAAAGTGCTCGCAGAGAGAGAGCAGCTGGTGGCACATTCTTCTCCAAGGAGAGGGGGGAGCTGAAAAAGCCTGGGGCCCCCGGGCCGGCGCGCTCGCAAGCACACTCGCACTCACGCCGGCAGAGGCACAGCAGGGCCAAGGTCCTGCCACAAAGAAGCTCGCTTCGGACCCCTCGGGGCAGGCTCCGGGAGGCTCTCTCCTGCAGTGCGTCCTTCCGCGGCTCCCGGGACGCGCCCCCCGCGCACTCTCCCCAACACAGCCAAACCCGAGCGCAAGTCCCGGCCACACCGCTCGCTGCTCAGCTCCTCACTCGAGAGCCCCGGGGGACCCGGAGACCCCGCCCCCGCCTCGCCAGAAGCCCAGCGCTCGGCCAATCCCGGCCCGGCGCTGCTTTGGAATCCCGACCCAGCCGGCGCGAGCGATCCTCCTCCTCCTCCTCCTTCCCCCCCCACCCCGGCGCCTGCCGCACCTCCCCTCCTCCCCACCCCGCCCCGCACCTACCTCCTGCGCTCCTCCCACTCTGCGGGACTCTGCTGCTGCAGGAGCAGCCATCCGCCCCGGGGCTGGCCGCCTCTCTCCTCCACCCACACACCCACCTTCCTCCTTAACTCCCCTGGAGAAGGCAGGGGGTCTCTCCACTCCGCGTGAATAGTATGTAAGGGAAGGGTTTTAAGTTCTTTCCAGGTGTTTGGTCTTTGGCTTATCCTGGAGCCAGTTCAATAAGGATCTTGGTGATGCGGTATCTGCCGACGAGGAGACGTGAGTCTGCAGAAGCTTCTGCACTTCATTTGAGTGTGAACATTGAGAGCCTGGACCGGTGCACTCTGCTTTGCACTTCCTAAGCGCTTAATAAATCACTCCCTCCCCCCCCATCCATTCATTTAATCCTTGTCTGTGCCCCTGAGTGCGATCAAAGCAGAGACGATCAGCATAACCAAATTGTAAGCCTCAGTACAGTAGATACTTTCTCTCCTGCGGTCAGTTTAGATATCATTCTCAAACGACAGGGAAATGTTTTCTGTCAAGCCACAGGAAAGTGGAAGAAGGCTAAGCTAATGGCACCGTACAAACTGTAAGCTCCATTTCTGGATTTTAAAAAAAGGGGGGAACCGAAGAGGATTTAATCAAGTCAAAGGTGGTCAAGATTTCTGATCCAGAGGCTTTTTTCAATAGAAGAGATCACTAGCGTTTATAATAGAACTTGAGTCGTTTTTACAACCCATTTACCAGAGCAGCTCGGTAAGATGAATATCACCATTTGTTAGATCAAACACTCGAGGCATCGAACTATAAGAATATTTGCCAAGTATCACAAAGTAAAAGCTTCATGAGCCTGGGAAAGTCACGTAACCCTGTTTGCCTCAGTTTCTTCATCTATAAAATGAGCTGGAGAAGGAAATGCCAAACCATTCCATTATCTCTGCCAAGAAAACCCCAAATGAGGCCAGGAGAAACTGGACAAGACTGAAACCCTTCAAAAACAATAGTTCCTCTTACAAATCACCTCACCTCAAATAATAGCGCTTGGTCCAATGAGTCCTACCTAAATTCATTCTTAGCACCTTTCTCTAATGTGCTCAGAGACCCATTATCTTATAAATATAAACGATACCTGGATATGAGAGGGATTATTAATGGAGTCTAGTTTGATGAATATGGCTTAGTATCCAGGATCCAAGCTGCCACTGAACAGCTGTGCAAACTTGGCCAAAGTCTGAGTTTACTGTCTGGAGCATGGAAATATTGCAATACCTATGCCTCCACTTCTTTGCTTTGGTCAACAAACATTTAATAAGTTCCTACTGTATACAAAGCTATGCTAGTCACTGTAAGAGAACATTAGGTAATCTAGGACCCATGATGCCATAGGGATTTCTGTGCCTCCCCAGACCTGATTTCATTTGGACAGAAACATCAGATGTGGATATTCCCTCTGCTAGGGTTAACTTAAAGTCTTAAAGGGTTGCCTCAGATACTTAAACCTTCTATTCACACTAGTATACTGATTCTTTTGGAGTTTACAGCCTAATAATGATAGTGTCTAACATTTATATAGTTCTGTAAGCTCCTTAAAGCTTACAAAGTGCTTTGAATATACCATCCAATATAATTCTTTCAACAATACTGAGTTAGGCACAACAGGCATCCCTGTTTTAGAGATTAGGAAACTGAGATACAGGCTGATTTTTTTCATGGTCACTGGAATAGTGTTAAGACATGATTCCAAAGCAGATATCTCTTCATTCCAAATCTAACCCTATGCTATATCCTACTATACGGGGATAAATAGACCAGCACAGATTACTTTCATGCACATTGCATGATAAGTACAACAGAATTGAAAAACAAAGTGCTATATGTAAGATCTGGGGGCATCCTTCATTAAGAAGGTAGCCTCTGATTTTCTTCCAAAAGTAAATAGAAATTCAACAGTCCAAGAGGCAGAAGAAGAACCTTAAAAATGAAGGAAATAATGTGAATAGCAACAACAAAAATAAGGCTCCAGAAGGAGGTAAGACACTTTGAGGTAACAAAGAGTAGACCAGTTTAGCTAGAGCATAAAATGAACACAGTGTAGTATGGAACAAAGTTGGACTATTGTATTTTTGACAGGCCAGCTTTGAACAATGACACAGATTCCATATTTTTGGTGACCAGGGACCCAACAATGATAACATGCAAACAGTAACATTTTCTACCCCTTTTAAAAACTTGACAACTATTCTAATTGTAAATTTTGTTTGGATACAAAATACATTAGAGGAATCATGTTTAGCTTTCAGCTCTAATTTCATATCAACACTTATTAACACAGTTTAGTTTACTCAAAACTAATTGCTTGCCCAGTCTTGCCCACCCCCAAGGTCAAACTGGGTGTGAGCAAGGTAGGCATTCACTGTAGGGTTCAACCCAGGAAAGGATGACTAAAAGGACATCACTTCGAATAATACTTTTTCTAAATGTTCTTTTAAAATCTATAAAATTCTACCGTCTTTTTAAAACAATTATTCTGAAATTAAACACCAAAAAAAAATCTCTACACACAGTAGACACAAAAAGAGGATTCTTTATGAAATCTCCATGAATCTACATTTCATACCACTTATCTCTTTAACTTAATTGTTCCCTAGGGGTGGGTGGCCTTTGTACTTTCCACTACTACCCCTTAAGGATGATTGGAAGCCAGCTTAGAGTCAAGAGGAAAGAAGATTTCACCTGGGTCCATTATACTGATTGATGAGATTGTGACTTACTGAATGATAAGTTTTGTTTAAGACTATGTGGCCACCTTAGTTGTTATGATACATTGTTGTGAATGCTATACTTTGGTTTCTGGAATGTTTTTGCTTTAGTTTACTGCTGAGTAAATAGAGAGTTCGCTATACTAAGCAATCAGAATCTTAAAGTTGATTCACAGCAGCAGTTCTCAGGAAAGCTGTTCATGCTTGGCTTTACATTTATATACATAATTCTATATATTATTTTCAAAATGCTTCCTTCTAAACTTCCTTTTGTCCACTTCTGTGCATTTTTTTAAGATGTTACAATGGCCTCCCCTTTTTCTGTGTCATTGTTATCAACCATTACTCTTCAATCCCCTCCTCTAATAAAAGCCAAGAGAAATGAGGAGAAATAAAATCCTTCCTGAGAAAGAAGCCTGGTCAAGCAAAAGCTTATCCAACTGTGGCCAAATCTAAAAACACATGCCTCTTTCTGCACCCTTTGTCCATCACCTCTGTCAGGAGGAAGACAACATATTTCATCATAGCCCCTCTGGAGACATGGTTTGTCATTGCACTGAGCAGGATTCTTAGGTCTTCCAGTTGTCTTTTTTCTTTCCAATGTTACTGTCCTCATATAAATTGTTCTCCTGATTCTGCTCACTTCACTCTGAATCAGTTCATACTACCAAGAATTTTCTGAAATTCTCTCTTTTATCATTTCATATGGTAACAAGTATATTTCATTACACATATATACCACAATTCATTTAGCCATTCCCTCAATATCTAAGAGGCAATCTAAGGTACCGCTTTCTAGATCTTTTCTTTCCTTTTTCTTTCCCCCTCCCCTTCATAATTGGGAGGTTTGTTTTGCTTTCAATTATTCCCTCCGCAATATCAGGCTTCCTTTTAAGCCTGCTCCTGATTCCCATGTTTTTCTCTGTTGAGTTTAATGTGTTCTGCACGAAACTGTGTGTATATGGGTTCAACCTTCCTCTGTCCATTTCATATAGGAGTGAAGTTTATCTGATGTCCACCTCTCCCACCGTCTCCGTTTATACATACTCTTCTCATGTGCCCCAATTATGAGACAGAGCAAGTTTCACACACACCCATTCCTCCTTTTTTCTTTTCTTTTTTTTTTTTAAAACAATTGGGGTTAAGTAACTTGCTCAAGGTTACACGGCTAGTCATTTGATTTATGCGTGGGTGCTCATTTTCTGGGGCCAGATCTGATCTCGGGTCATCCAAACTCCGAGGCTGGCGCTCTTACTCACTGCTCCACCTAGCCGCCCCTTTCGGGCAATTGGGGTTAAGTAACTTGCCCAAGGTTACACGGCTAGGTTTTTTTGTTTGTGCGGATTAAGTGTCGGAGGCCGGCTCCGAACTCAGGTCCTTCTGATTCCAGGGCCGGCGCTCTATTCACTGCGCCACCTAGCCGCCCCCATTCCTCCTTTTTTCACTAACGCATATCTCCTTTTATCTTCCCTTCTCTTTCCCCTCTTAAAATCCTCAGAACTGAGCCAATCCATCCCAGGACCTCTGTTTTTCTTATTTAACTACCTCAATATCCTTCAAAGACACTAAGGTTCTGAAGGAACACTTGTTTCTTCTTCTATTAAAATGTTAGCACTACATCATCATACAGCTATTTCCACTTACTCAAATAAATTTAATTTTCTCAGATTTCCTACTCAGTTCTGGTCTTTTCATTACAAATGCCTGAAAGTTCTATTTTCCATTAAAGATCCATTTTCTATTTCTAAAGATCCTCTCCATATTATTATACTCTTTGGGATAAGTTGTTCATCCTCATTAGCCTATATATTTTGTGTTTTGGAATAGTAAATTCCAAGATCTCTTCTGTTTTTGCTTTTGTGGAAGCTGCCATGACTTATGTTTTCTTGACTACAGTTTCTTGGTACTTCAGCTTCCTTTTCTGTATGCTTGCAGTGTTTTTCCTTTTGACAGAGGAGTTCTGCATTTGTCTCTGATACTAGTGGGATTTTTCAGGAGATTATCATTATATTTTTTTCTATCTTTACTTTGCCCTCTGATTCTAATAAATTCAGAGAGTTTTCATTTGGGATTTCTTGAAATATGGTGTCTTTTTAAAATTATTATTATAAGGATCATGAAATTAAATGTTTGTTAAATCATCTCTCGACCTATTTTGCAGATTTTTTTTTCTTATTGGTTATTTCATATTTTTTTCTGTTTTTTGGTCTTTGTAATGAAAATGCAGATTTAAAGATCTTCGCTGCCCCTAGGCCCTTTGATTGGCTTAAGAGACTCTGAGAACCTTCCTAGATTTGAAAATATACTCTGCCCCCTAATAGGCTGAATGTGGTCACATGGAGCCTGTGGTAGGAGGCTTGGTTTTCAGGAATGACCACACCTTGATGCTGTGTGATTGGGCAGTGGGTCAAGAAGGTGGTAACATTCTCTGACCCAGGAAAAGGCTATATAATCCCTGATATGAGGCTTTGCTTTGGGGCTCACTTTGAGAAGTGTTGTGTGATTTGACCAGATGAGACACTAGGCAGCCGTTGAGAACCCCCCCCCCACCCGGCTTTGAAAACCCAGATGTTGATGCTTCCCTCTCTGGTAACTGTGATTTGGTATTGATAATGGCTGGACAGTTTGGAAGCCTGTCTGCTTGATCTGTCTGTATACTCTGAAGTTTCGGGTGCTGACCTTTTCCCCCTGAACTAGGTAATATATGTTTGTTTGATTAAAGTGATCTTGTTAACTGATTTTGAGTTGCTTTCCTTTACAAAATCAGATCTAAGAACCTATGTTGGCAGCCACCCTGGGGATGTTGGGGTGCTTGCTGCTACAGTCTTTTAATTTTGTTCAGATATTTCTTGCTATCTCAGGGAGCAATGATTTCTATTTGGTACATTTTAGTTTCCAGGAGTCTATTTCCTAGATTTACTTCTAAATTATTTATTCTCCTTGCAATTCTTCCCTCCAGAGCTTTTATTTCATTTTTATCTCTTATTTAACTCCTTCTAGTTGTGCATGTAGTCGTTGTGGAAAATGTTTTCTACTTTGAATTTCTTGCAGTTGTTACAGAACTATTCTTTCCTTCATTTGGGAGATCACTAAATTTACAATATTTTTTCATACTATTTGATTTTCTTTGATGAGCTCATCTCTCCATCCTTAGTTCTCCTTCTGACAGAGTCATACTTTTGTGCTTTTGGGTGGGATGGTTGGCCCTGCTTGGTCTTATCCTGGGTCTCCTGGGTTCTTGTGTTGACCTCTACTGGCATCTCAGAACAAAGCTTTAGGAACTTGAGAGATCCTTTTCCTCAACTGTCTAGTTCTGGGCACCATGTTGTTTGCTAGTCACTATCTACAGCAGCTTCCTAGGATTTTCTTACTCTTCTGAGTACTTCCAGGGGATTCTTCTGCACTTGCTGCCTCTGGACACAGAGCCTTGTAAACTAAGTATCTTTCATCTCTGGTTGCAATGGGAGGCTACCTTCCCCTGGTCCTGGTTTTGCTGGAGGGAACCCTTTTCTTGTTGCTTGTGAGTGTCTGGCTGGGTTTTTGTATAGTTCTGAGGCAGAAAAAGTGACTAGTTTCTCACTGGATTCCTTAAGTGTTATTTGTTCTGGTGTGAATTTTATGGCTTTGCTGGAGAACTTATGTGACAATTGGGTGGTCAGCCTTATTTCAGACAGCTGTTTTAGCGAATACAACTCCACTTTTAATCACTTAATCAATCAGTCAACAAACATTTATTAAAGCACTTTCATGCAATTATAGCAGGTGCTTCTAAAAAGAGCACTTCTGGATTCTAGTCCCAGCTCTTCCACTAGCTTTCAGGGTAACTTTAGGAAAATTGATTCCCTGCATCTGCTCCCAGTTTTTTCACCTAAACAATGAGGAAGTTGGACTAAATAATCTCTAAGAACCCTTTAAGACATAGATTATATGATTCTATTTATGATCTAAGAGAATTAATGCACCCTCTAAGTAGTTCTGTCTAGAGATTATCATTTTTACCCACAAGTCAAATGTTGATCAATGCATTTTGTAAACTTTAAAGTGCTTTATACATAGGAGTGTGCTGGTAAATGTTTAACATTATAGAGAAGATTCTTTTTCAGACTGGACTAATGGGCCTTATGTTTCTTCTAACTCTAATTCTGCAAACAAGAAAAAAGTCATTTATAAAGAGTAATAGGTTACGTGTGTCCTTTGCATTAAATATATGGCAAGATCTAAGTCATAGCTGGACAATAGAACATTCTGGTCCAATGAAGTCCTAGTAAACTGAAGGTTAACATACACTACAATGAAACTAGTCAAGGACACAGATGCTTTGAGTATAGAACAATAGAGATCTGCCTTTGGAACTTGTTAAAGTGTGTTTCCCCTGTTTCCAGCTTGTGTTTATTGAACCCTCCTAACAACTAGAGCTCCCCACAGATGAAACGAGCTCCCTTGGAAGGTTCCCCATCACAAGAGAACATTTGTCAGGGATGCCTTTTCAGATGGCTTCAAAGTTCTCCTCCAAATGTATGATTCTGTGATACAGGTTAATTCATCTGAATTCCCTAAATGAGAAATGCTTCACTGTAGGACAGAAATTCCTAACTGGGGGTCCAAGGCTCTTTAAGGGTTCTACGGATAGATTTCAGGGTGGGGGAATGGAAGGAGGAAATAAGCATTTATATAGCACTTACTATGTGCTGGGCAATATTCTGAGTGTTTTTAGAAATATTATCTCATTTTATCCTCACAATAACCTTTCAAGGCAGGTGCTATTATTATCTATATTCTACAATTGAGGAAACTGAGGCAAACAGGTTAAGTGGGCTCCCCAGGATCACATAACTAGTAAGTATCTGAGGCTGGATCTGAACTCAAATCTTCCTGATTCCAGGCCCGCTGCTCTATTCATTGTGCCACCAATTGGGATAGGAGAGTGGTGAATTTGGATGGCAAAAAAGTTCTATCTTTATTTTCACTAATCTATGATTTCCTTTGTAATGCTGTCTATTTTGTTTTATGTACTTAAAAACATTATTCTGGGGGGTGGAGCCAAGATGGCGGAGTAGAAACAGCTCATCCAAGCCACTCTGCCCCCAGATTCCCCCCAAACTATGTAAAAGGGGACTCTGAACAACTTCTGGAGCCCCAGCACCCACAGAACGACACAGAGAAGCTAACCTCCTGCTGAGGACAGCCCAGCAGCCCTGCAGGAAGGACCAGCGCAGTGGTCTGGGACCTGGCAGAGTGCAGCGCAGAGCGCAGGAGCCAAGCTGAGCCCAGGTCCGCATGAGCCGAGGTTTTAGCCCCAGGGCGGCAGGGCCAGCAGCCAGCTGGAGGAACCCCAGAACACCAGGAGCTGTGGCGACTCCAGAATTATCAACATAGACTTGCCTAGGACAAAGTAAGAGGTTAGTGTCCTATGGACTTTGGGTCCCGTATTTAGGGAATGCGTCGGCTCCCTCCCCTGGGGGCTAGAAGCCACTGAGGACAAACGCCATTTTGTAGTTTTCAGAGGCAGCTCCCGCTCCCAGCCTGCAAATTTGTAGGGAGATCCAGCGATCAGTCTTGGGGAGTAATCGCTCTTGCTTTAACCTCCCTGGATCTGGATTGTGATCTAGGGTGGAAGTCGTGGTGGGTTTACAGCTTGCCAGAAACGGAAGTTGCCCCCCACATGTTTGGGACAAAAATTCCTCTATCTGGCCTTAAAGCCATAGTGTGGCAACAAGCCCAAAAGTCAAGTAATTAAGTGGCAACATGCCAAGGCAAAGGAAACAGAAAAATGCAACCCTAGAATCCTATTTTGGGGGCATAGAGCAGGAAAAGGACTGTGAGGTCAGAAGTCCTGCTCCAAAAGCCCCAGGGAAAACATGAGCGGGTTGCAGGCCATAGAGGACCTTAAGAAGGACTTTAAAAATCAAATAAGAGAAGTGGAGGAAAAATTGGAAAGAGAAATGAGAAGGATGCAGGAAAAGTATAAAATGAAGGTCAACAGCCTGACTGAGGAAAACAACACCTTAAAAAATAGACTAACTCAAATGGCAAAGGAGGCCCAAAAGGGCAATGAGGAGAAGAATGCCTTAAAAGTCAAATTTGCCAGATGGAAAAAGAATCTCAAAAGTTCACTGAGGAGATTCATTCCTTCAGAGTTAGACTGGAGCAAATGGAAGCTAATGACTTTATGAGAAATCAAGATGCTGTTAAGCAGATCCAAACAAATGAAAGATTAGAAGGCAATGTGAAATATCTCATGGGAAAAACCACTGACCTGGAGAATAGATCCAGGAGAGACAATTTAAAAATTATTGACTACCTGAAAGCCATGATCAAGGAAAGAACCTAGAAATCACCCTTCAAGAAATTCTCAAGGAAAACTGCCCTGATGTTTTAGATCCAGAGGGCAAAATAGAGGTTGAAAGAATCCACCGATCACCTCCTGAAAAAGATCCCAAAAAGAAAACTCCCAGGAATATCATAGCCAGGTTCCAGAATCCTCAGATCAAGGAGAAAATACTACAAGCAGCCAGGAAGAAACAATTTCAATATTGTGGAAACACAATCAGAATAGCCCAGGACCTGGCAGCTTCTACACTGAGGGATCAAGGGCATGGAATATGATATTCCAGAGGGCAAAAGAACTGGGAATGAACCCAAGGGTCACCTACCCAGCAAAACTGAGTATTTGTTTCAGGGGAAAATATGGTCATTCAGTGGAATAGAGGACTTTCAAGCATTCTTGAGGAAAAAACCAGAATTGAATAAAAAATTTGACATCCAGACACAAGAAGGAAGAGATGCCTGAGAAGGTAATCAGGGAAAAGAAATCAAAAGGAACTATCAAAGTTGAACTGTTTACATTCCTATATGGAAAAGCAATAACTGTGACTGATGATATCTTTCTCACTATGAAAATAATGGAAGAAGGGGGTGTGGTCATATGAATACATATGTAAATGTGTGTATATGGTTACAGTTATATATGGATAGAGGGCATAGGTTGAATTTGTTGGAAGGGAGAATACTCAAGGGATGAAATTATGAGGTGAGAGAGGAAAGTGGCAAGAGGAGATGGGGAGAGACAGGGTAGTGTAAACTATCCCATGCAGAAGAAGCAAGGGGAAGTGGTTGCAAAAGAGGGGGAGAATAAGGAAAGCTAAAAAGGCAAAACCACATTCAAACTGAATTTGGTTCAGGGAGAAAATGACATACATAGTAAATGGGATATCTCAACCTGCAGCAGGATAGGGAGAAGGGGGATGGGAGGAGGGATGATGGATGGGAGGGCATCCTTGGGGTGAGGGGAGGTTGGAAGTACCCACTATAAAAGAGGGACAGGATCATGTAGGGAATGGACCAGGTGGGGGGTGGGATGAGTGGGAGGGAATTATAAGCAGCCTTGTCCAATATATCTACTATGATAATGTTTTGCATAGCTAGACATGTACAACATATACTGAATTACTTATCTCCCAAGAGGGAATGGGTGACAAGGGAGGAAGAAAATGGATCTGAAATTTGAGGTCTTAACATTAAATGTTTCAAATATATATAAATACTATTATTAATACTCTTTTGCTTGTAATAGGGAGATAAGATGTGCAGGCATTGGGACACAAAGATTCACCTTCCTCTAATGGAAAAGTCGATGGGGGGTATGGGAGAAGGTATGGGAGAGAGCAGATTGGAGGAAGCGATATCTTGTGGGACTACTATTCTGGGAGGTTGGGTAGGGGAATAATGGGGGGGAAATGATTGTAACTCAAAATCTGGCAGAAATGAATGATGTAAAACAGAAGTTAATAAAGCATTTGTTTAAAAATAAATAAATAAATAAAAAGTCCTTAGCACTGGAACATAAAAAAACAAACAAAGAAACAAAAAACATTATTCTGGAAAAGGGTCCCAGGCTTTACCATATTGCCAAAGGGGTCCATGACACACAAAAAGTTAGGAATCCCAAATGAAACTGCCTTATTCTGTTCTCAGGATCATTATAGAAGCCTAGTGAATTGAATCTAGGGAGTATAAGAGTTGGTCAACCAAAATTATCTCTGAGGCTAGTCATCTCCAAGTCAAACTGTGGAATGTCACAGACCCAGGCAATTGGAATTGCTTCCAGATTGCTTATGAGTCATACCTAAAATCAACTCAAACTGTAGATGAAGGGTAGCAAAGTTTTCAAAAGTCAACTGTAAACTAGTGCTTGATGTGTTTCCCCTTGAAGCTAAAAGAGTTTGAAAAGAATAGGAGTGTCAGTAGCATTCTCCTTCACATTCTTAGACAACTTCTCTTTTGTTCTTCCCTAGCACCACTTCCTTTCAGAAATGAGCTGGAGCAAATCAGTCATCAGTCTGAGGTCAGTGATCTAATATGTTGGGCATCATAGCTTTTAAATTTAGTTCAGTTTCACATTTGTAACCCTGGGCTCAAACCTAGGGGTTTTCTTAAGACTCTCCTCATTAGTGGAGAGAATGATTACTCACTGTTTCATGTCTGAAAAATGGGTGAGAGCTTAGCTTTAGAAGAAGAGAGATTCCCACTTCTGGCTTCTGACTGAGGGAAGACACAGTATTCAAGTCTCTCTTCAGGGAGATGTTTCTGGAGGCAAAGACTCCTGGAAGAAGGCAAATGTAGAAGAATAGTCTCCTCAAGTGTATCCTTATTTCTAACTTGCCATACTAGAGCACTCAAGGACTTCCAACTAGGTAATCTCTCAGGGACTCAGTCTCTCTCAGTTGGGATGAGGTAGTTTATTCTGAGTAGGAGAGTTCATTCACTCTGTGTATTATCTGGTATATTCTTATGTATATAACTTCTCTTATTTGTATTTGTGATTTCCTCAGATAAATGGATTTATTTGCTATTCCAATATGTATGATGGTCTTTGTGTAACTAGTATTTGGTGGGAAGGGAGTCAAGCATTTGCATGTAGCTCTTGGCACTCCCTCATTAAGTGATAGCAACAAAGATAAGTGACTTAAACCTAAAATGTATTTCCCTTAGACCAAGGGCCTCTTCAGCCCTTCTTGAACTGTGGGTCACAACTCCAGATGAGGTCACAACCCACTGTTTAAGACCTAGACTGGCAATAGTTAGGGAGGCAGACAAATAGAATTCTAGCCCAGTATTCTCTGTGAAGAGAATGCAGTGGACCACCTTCATGGCCCCAATCTCCTGCTTCCCTCAAGGCAGGAATCAAACTGGTAGAGGTGAAGAAATCCCAGACATATCCATCCATATCTCCTTGTGAGCACATTTAAACAGACTCATAGATACACACATAACCTACATGGGCAACACACATCTTACTTATTTTTTACCTGATATTGCACAGGTAATCAAAGGGAATCATAGTTAATCAAATGAGATAATGTATTCCAAGTGGTTTTCAGATCTTAAAACACTATTTCATTATTATTACTAATCCCCAAAAGCAGTTATAATGGGGACAAACAGGAACTACTCTCCTCCCCCACCCTCATCTTCAAGATTCTGAGCCCTTGTAATGGAAATGCAAATTTAAAGATCTTCCCTGCCCCTAGCTTAAGTGCACCTGGAGCCTGTGGTGGGAGGCTTGTTTTTCAGGGAAGCCCAACCTTGATACTTTTGTGATTGGGCAGTGGGTCAAGGAGGTTGTTACAATCTTTGAGCCAGGAGAAGGCTATATAAGCTCTGATGAGGGGCTTTGCTTTGGGGCTCACTTTGAGAAGTGTTGTGTGATTTGACCAGATGAGACTCTGGGAAGCCGTTGTTGAGAGCCCCCGGCTTTGAAAACCCAGATGTTGATGCTTCCCTCTCTGGTAACTGTGATTTGGTATTGATGTATGTAATGTTGGGACAGTTTGGAAGCCTGTCTGTAACTCTGAAGTTCTGTAACTCTGAAGTTTGGGGTGCTGACCTTTTTCCCCTGAACTAGGTAATGTGTGTTTGTTTGATTAAAGTAAGCTTGTTAACCCATTTTGAGTTGCTTTCCTTTTGAAAAGCAGATCTAAGAACCTATATGGGCAGCTACCTTGGGGATATTGGGGTGCTTGCCGCTACAAAATGGCGACGAGGGATGGGATCTGCTGAGTAAAAGGAAAGTATGGGGGCTGGGATAATTGTTTGTTTCCCAGTTGTGGTAGCTGTGATTCTGTGGAGCCATGGAGCAGGAGAGAAGAACGGCCTGCATGCTGACTTCACTGAGCTGAGAGCAGGAATGGTGAGCTGCCTGCATGAAGACCTTTGGAGAAGCCTGGAGCTGCTGCCTTCTGCTGGAGGAGAAAGAACCCAGGAGTTTGGAGTTCAGCCACAGGACAAGATAAGGACTGTGTGGCAAAGCTGGGGCACTGAATGTGTTTCCTTGCTGCATCCCACAGTTTGGGACCCAGGGGGATGGACTTGTGACTATGGTGGGTGGGGTGAAGTGCCATGGACCCCAAGGACCCCACTTTGGTTTTGTTGCCTAGTTCCCTCTCTGGATTTGGAAGCAGGGGCTGGAGCAGTGTTATGGGAAGGACACCGCCCCCCTCCCAAGAGTACTTTATGTGATAATGCTTTGTATTTTGTGAATTGATGTGAAAATGCAATGTACTTTGTTTAAGACCCAGTGGCCACTTTGGTAACTTTAGATGTACCTTGAAAATATGATTTAAGGGATGGTTAGTGATAATTGAAATGTAAACTGTCTATGCTATAGGCATACTTAGGAAGACTTTACTGAATAAGCTACTGATTGTACTTTGAGATATTGTTACAGATAAGAGACTAATTGAGTTAATCAAGACTTGCCCCATGAGTGGAAGACTTGTACTTTGAAAACTGATGTAACTGATTGAGTTAACTTAAGAGTGACTATTTTTTGATTTTACTGATAAGTGGACTGAGTTAACATTTGCCCCATGAGTGGAAGACTTGGACTATTGTATTTTGAGATTATATTGTGATTTTCTTATGTACCTGGAAAATGTGACCTAAGAGATGTTTAGTGCTAATTCAAATGTAAATTGTGTATGCTATGGGCATGAAAGATCTTGGGGCCGAATGTAATGGAAATGCAAATTTAAAGATCTTCCCTGCCCCTAGCTTAAGTGCACCTGGAGCCTGTGGTGGGAGGCTTGTTTTTCAGGGAAGCCCAACCTTGATACTTTTGTGATTGGGCAGTGGGTCAAGGAGGTTGTTACATTCTTTGAGCTAGGAGAAGGCTATATAAACTCTGATGAGAGGCTTTGCTTTGGGGCTCACTTTGAGAAGTGTTGTGTGATTTGACCAGATGAGACTCTGGGAAGCCGTTGTTGAGAGCCCCCGGCTTTGAAAACCCAGATGTTGATGCTTCCCTCTCTGGTAACTGTGATTTGGTATTGATGTATGTAATGTTGGGACAGTTTGGAAGCCTGTCTGTAACTCTGAAGTTCTGTAACTCTGAAGTTTGGGGTGCTGACCTTTTTCCCCTGAACTAGGTAATGTGTGTTTGTTTGATTAAAGTAAGCTTGTTAACCCATTTTGAGTTGCTTTCCTTTTGAAAAGCAGATCTAAGAACCTATATGGGCAGCTACCTTGGGGATATTGGGGTGCTTGCTGCTACAGCCCTTCCACTGGGCTGTGTGTATTCAAACTCAGTTCAGAGGGCCTTGGAGTTTTGGAATGATGCAACAAATCCTGTTGGTCCCTTGGTTTCCTTCCACAGCTTAAAAGAAAAGACAGCTTCTGCTATCTTTTCTCTAAATTTCCTCCTCCTGCTCTCTATCCTCCTCCTCTTCCTCATCCTTCTCTTCCTGCTTACCTTCCTCTTCATTCTCATTCTCGTCTTCCTCCTCCTCATTCTTCTTTATTCTTTCTCAATGCTCCATCTCCCTCCCTCCCTCCTTCCATTTCCCTCTGTGTCTCTCTGTCTCTGTCTCTGTCTCTCTCTGTTTCTCTTTCTCTCGACCCCACACCCAATCTCCTCATTCCACCTACCCCCTGCTCCTTCCCTGCCAATATGTGTCTTTCTGTGATACTGCATCCTCTCCTATCCCAACAGAAATGCCTACTGCTTGCATATGGTCACTAGAGCAGGTGTTCTGCCAAATGAGTCTGAGTCAGGACGTCAAGCTCCTGGTTGCCTTTTTATTTTGTTTTTCTTTACCTGAGCCAGCACTGACTGATGGCCCCAGAACATCTGGACTTCTTGAACTCACAGAGTTGTCCCCCAAACTGGAAAAAAAACATCTTACAAAAGCTCTCCAGTCACATCTGCTTACCCTTCATAGGAAATTCCAGAAAGGAGGATCTTCAAGTCTCATAGTTCAGAGAAAAGGAAGAGGGAGAAAGGAAAAGCTGTTTCTCACATGATTGGGGGAGGTGAACCAAAGCACTACCCAGAATTTGCAAAACTTACTAAACCAGAACTCATTTGACCCTAATATAGGCCCAGGGTCCCACAGATCAGGTGAGGCTTCCCTGTTTATCCCTCCCCAACATGCAATAAAATAACACTTATTTCCCTCAGCTTCTTAAGCAATTCAAAAATTCTTTTAAAAATTTCAAAACTAGGGGCGGCTAGGTGGCGCAGTGAATAGAGCGCCGGCCCTGGAATCAGAAGGACCTGAGTTCGGAGCTGGCCTCTGACACTTAATCCGCACAAACAAAAACCTAGCCATGTAACCTTGGGCAAGTTACTTAACCCCAATTGCCCTAAAGGGGCGACTAGGTGGAGCAGTGAGTAAGAGCGCCGGCCTCAGAGTTTGGATGACCCGAGATCAGATCTGGCCTCAGAAAATGAGCACCCACGCATAAATAATGACTAGCCCTGTAACCTTGAGCAAGTTACTTAACCCCAATTGCTTTAAAAAAAAAAATTTCAAAACTGGGGCGGCTAGGTGGTGCAGTGAGTAGAGCATCAGCCCTGGAGTCAGAAGGACCTGAGTTCAGATCCGGCCTCAGACACTTAATGCAAACACAAACAAAAACCTAGCCCTGTGACTTTGGGTAAGTTACTTAACCCCAATTGTCCTCCAAAAAGCAAAAAAAAAAAAGTCCAAAAAAAAATTTCAAAACCATCTACTCTCTTTTTTAATTTTTCCACTTTTTAAAAATTGTATTAGCAGCCAAACTGGATTCTACTAGATTGTAAACTCCTTGAGAGCAAGAGTCATGCCTTACTTATTTTTGTATCTCTCTAGCTCTGTGCATTCTTCAAAGTAGGAGCTTAACAAATGTTTGTGGCATGAGTTAATAATCTACCTACTTTTCCTTTTTCTTTCTTTCTTTTTTTTTTTTTTGGAGGGGGGAAGGCAGGGTAATTGGGGTTAAGTGACTTGCCCAAGGTCACAAAGCTAGTAAGTGTTAAGTGTCTGAGTCAGGATTTGAACTCAGGTCCTCTTCCTGACTCCAGGGCCAGGTCTCCATTCACTTTGACACCTAAATGTCCCTTCTATCTACTTTTCAAAAAAAATCTGGCCTTAGGGGGCGGCTAGGTGGTGAAGTGAGTAAGAGCGCTGGCCCTAGAGTCAGGATGACCCGGGATAAGTTCTGGCCTCAGAAAATGAGCACCCACACATAAATAATGACTGGCCATGTAACCTTGAGCAAGTTACTTAACCCCAATTGCTTTAAAAAAAAATCTGGCCTTAGTTTACTTTTCCATAAAATGGGCAGATCATATATTTTTAAAGTCAATTTTTATTCATCCATTTTAGTTACCTATGTTTCTCACTGTATTCATTCTTCCACTCCTTCCCAGAGAGTCATCCCTTATAATAAAGTTTGAAGGAAGAAAAAAAATACCACAAATCTAAGTAACGTATTTCTTCTTTGGGGCAGCTGAGTGGTACAGTGGATAGAGTGCTGCACTTAGAATCAGGAAGACCTGAGTTCAAATTTGACCCCAGGCATTTACTAACTGTGTGACCCTGGGAAAGTCACTTAACTTCTATCTGCCTCAGTTTCCCCAGCACCTGCCTCCCAGAGTTGTTGTAGGGATCTAATGAGATAATATTTGTAAGGTGCTTAACACAGTGCCTGGCACATAGTAAGTGCTACTTATTATTATTATTATTATTATCATTTTGGTCATTATAATTACGCAGCATTAAATTTGATTGTACTGTTGTTGTTGCCATTGGGCTTAATATTTACATTGTAATCATTGTGCATATTGTTTTCCTAGCTCTATTTCACTATGCCTCACTTCCTATCAGTCTTTCCAGGCTTCTCCATATTCATCTTGTTCATCACATCTTAGAAAACAATCATATTTCATTCCATTCATGCTCCACTATTTGTTTAGCCATTCCACAATCTAGAGTGACTTAATTTCTCTGGACCCTGGTTTCCTCATCTGAAAAAATGAGGCAGTTGTATTAGATTTCTGATGTCCCTTCCTGTTCTAAATCTATAATTCTATGACCTGTACTATAGAAGTGGGTTTAGAAAATGGTGGGAACAGGGGCATGAATGACTCTTTAAATTGAAATTTGTGGAAGGTGGGAAAAATGCAGACTCAAAAGCAGATCATGAAAACAGGGATAAAGCTCAGCTGTCCAATTGCTTTGTTTTTGTTTTTTCTATCTAAGGCAGTTAGGTGGTACAAGGAATATAGTGCTGGGCCTGGAATCAGAGAGACTCATCTTGCTGAGTTCAAATCTGACCTCAGATACTTCCTAGGTATGTGACTCTGGGAAAGTCACCTAACCCTGTTTGCCCCAGTTCCTCATCTGTAAGATGAGCTGGAGAAGGAAATGGCAAACCATTCCAGTAACTTTTTCAAGAAAATCCCAAATGAGGTTACAAAGAGTCAGGAACGACTGAAAAGGTACTCAATAACAATATCCAAGGAAGGTTGGATTACATCTTAGCTTGCCTAAAACAAGATTAATGAGTAGCAAATTTCAAGTGAGTTTCTGTCACTCCCAACCTAGGATATGATTTTTTTTAAAAGTAGATACCGCAGGGAGCCAAGATGGTGGAGTAGAAGCAGCACATCCAAGGTGCTCTCCCCCCAGACCACCTCCAAACCATGTAAAAGGGGACTCTGAACAACTTCTGGAGCCCCAGCACCCACAGAACGACACAGAGAAGCTAACCTCCCACTGAGGACAGCCCAGCAGCCCTGCAGGGAACCGACAGTGCAGCACTCTGGGAGCCAAGCCCAGGCCCGTGTGAGCCGAGGTTTTAGCCCCACAGTGGCCAGGCCAGCAGCTGGCTGGAGGGACCCCAGAACACCCGAAGCTGTGGTGATTGCAGAATTATCAACACAGGCATGCCTAGGACAAAGTGAGAGGTTAGTGCCCTATGGACTTTGGGACCAGTATTTGGGGAACACGTCAGCTTCCACCCCTGGTGGCTAGAAGATGCTCAGGAGACACACCATTTTGCAGTTTCAGTGGCAGCTCCAGCCGCTGGCTTGTGAACTGTAGGGAGATCCAGCGATCGGTCTGGCTTTAACCTGCTTGGATCTGGATTGTGATCTTCGGGGGAGGTCTGACGTGGGCATCCAACTTGCCAGAACGGGAAGTTGTGTAGACCCTAACATTCAGGACGGAAGCTCCCCTATCTGGTGACAAAGTCCTACTGTGGCTACAAGCCCAAAAGTCAAGTAATTAAGTCACAACATGCCTAGGCAAAGGAAACAAACAGAAAAACACAACATTAGACTCCTATTTTGGGGGCAAAGAGGATTGAAACATGGAAGAGTCAGAGGACTGTGAGGTCAGAAATCCTGCTCCAAAAGCCCCAAAGGAAAATATGAGTGGGTTACAGGCCATAGAGGACCTTAAGAAGGACTTTAAAAATCAAATAAGAGAAGTGGAGGAAAAATTGGGAAGAGAAATGAGAAGGATGCAGGAAAAGTATGAAATGAGGGTCAACAGCCTGACTGAGGAAAACAACACCTTAAAAAATAGACTAACTCAAATGGCAAAGGAGGCCCAAAAGGGCAATGAGGAGAAGAATGCTTTAAAAAGTCGAATTTGCCAGATGGAAAAAGAATCTCAAAAGTTCACTGAGGAGATTCTTTCCTTCAGAGTTAGACTGGAGCAAATGGAAGCTAGTGACTTTATGAGAAATCAAGATGCTGTTAAGCAGATCCAAACAAATGAAAGATTAGAAGGCAATGTGAAATATCTCATGGGAAAACCACTGACCTGGAAAATAGATCCAGGAGAGACAATTTAAAAATTATTGGACTACCTGAAAGCCATGATCAAAGAAAGAACCTAGAAATCACCCTTCAAGAAATTCTCAAGGAATTCCCTGATGTTTTAGATCCAGAGGGCAAAATAGAGGTTGAAAGAATCCACAGATCACCTCCTGAAAAAGATCCCAAAAAAAACTCCCAGGAATGTTATAGCCAGGTTCCAGAATACCCAGATCAAGAGAAAAATACTACAAGCAGCCAGGAAGAAACAATTTCAATATTGTGGAAACACAATCAGAATAGCAGGACCTGGCAGCTTCTACACTGAGGGATGAAGGGCATGGAATATGATATTCCAGAGGGCAAAAGAGCTGGGAATGAACCCAAGGGTCACCTACCCAGCAAACTGAGTATTTTGTTTCAGGGGAAAATATGGTCATTCAGTGGAATAGAGGACTTTCAAGCATTCTTGAGGAAAAAACCAGAGTTGAATAGAAAATTTGACATTCAGACACAAGAAGCAAGAGATGCCTGAGAAGGTAATCAGGGAAAAGAAACCAAAAGAAACTTATCAAAGTTGATCTATTTACATTCCTACATGGAAAAACAATAACTGTGACTGATGAAACCTTTCTCAGTATGAAAATAATGGAAGAAGGGTATATGATGAATACATATGTGAATGTGTGTATATGTTTACAGTTATACATGGATAGAGGGCATAGGTTGAATTTGTTGGGAAGGGATTATACTTAACGGGTGAAATTATGAGGTGAGAGAGGAAAGTGGCAAGAGGAGATGGGGAGAGACAGGGTAGGGTAAACTATCTCATGTAGAAGAAACAAGAGGAAGTGGTTGCAGGGGTGGGGAAGAACAGGAAGGCAAAAAGGCAAAATATTATTCTCATTGAATTTGACTCAGGGAGAGAATAACATACATACTAAATGGGATATCTCACCCTGCAGTAGAGTAGGGGGAAGGTGGATGAGAGGGGGGATGATGTAGGGGAGGGTATTCTAGGGGGTGGGAAGGTTGGAAGTACCCACTATAGAAGAGGGACAGGATCAAAGTAGGGAATGGACCAGGTGGGGAGTGGGATGGGGGGAATTATAAGCAGCCTTTTATAATATATCTACTATGGAAATGTTTTGCATAGCTATACATGTACAACACATACTGAATTACTTATCTTCCCAGAGGGAATGGGTGACAAGGGAGGAAGGGAATGGATCTGAAATTTGAGGTTTTAAAATTAAATGTTTCAAATATATATAAATACTATTATTAATACTATTTTGCATGTAATTAGGAGATAAGATGTGCAGGCATTGGGGCATAGAGACTCACCTTGCTCTAATGGAAAAGTCGAAGGGGGCATGGGAGAAGATATGGGAGAGAGCAGTTTGGATGAGGGGATATCTTGTGGGACTGCTATTCTAGGGTGGTGGGTAGGGGAAAAATGGGAAAAAATTGCAACTCAAAATCTGGTAGAAATGAATAATGTAAACCAAAAGTTAATAAAGCATTTGTTTAAAAAAGAAAAGAGTATTAAAGGGATTAATTTTTTTAAATGTAAAGGAAGGAGGCTAAGCAGTACCAAATTTTAAACTATATTATGAGGCAGTAATTATCAAAACTATCTGGTACTAGTAAAGATATAGGTGGATCAGTGAAACTGAGTAGATATACAATATACAATAGTAAGTGATTATAGTAACCTTGTGTTTGGCTGATGTAAAGATTTAAACTTTGGGGATAAGAATGCATTTTTTTGGTAAAAAAAATTGTTCGGAAAATTGGAAAGCAGTCTGACAGAAACTGGGCATATGTCAACATCTTACACCATTTACCAAGATAAGGTCAAAATGGATGCACGATCTAGATATAAAGGGAGAGATAAAAAAAAAAACTATAAGAACATGGAACACATTTACCTATCAGACTTATGGATAGGAGAATTTATGAATAAAAAAGAGAGAGCAAGAGTAGAAACAGCACTTCCAAGGTGCTCCGCCACACACCACCTCCAAACGATGTGAAAGGGGAGTCTGAACAACTTCTGGAGCCCCATCACCCACAGAACTACACAGATAAACTAACCTCCTGCTGAGGAGAACCCAGCAGCCCTGCAGGGAGTGGCCAGTGCACTCTGAGAGCGGGCAGCACAGCGGCAGGAAACCGACAGCGAAGCGTTCTGGGAGCTGAGCCCAGGCCCATGTGAGCCTCGGTTTTAGCCCTAGGGCGGCTGGGCCAGCACCTGGCTGGAGGGACCCCAGAACACCAGCAGCTGTGTTGATTCCAGAATTATCAGCACAGATATACCTAGGACAAAGTGAGAGGTTAGTGCCCTATGGACTTTAGGACCAGTATTTGGAGAACTTGTTGGCTTCCTCCCCTGGGGGTGAAAAGCTGCTGAAAAAACACAGCACAGAATCCATTTTGCAGTGTCAGTGGTGGCTCTAGCTCCTGGTCTGCGAACTGTAGGGAGATCCAGCAGTCAGTCTGGGGGTTAATCGCTCTTGCTTTAAACTTCCTGGATCTGGATTGTGGTCTGGGGGGGAAGTTTAGGGTGGGTATCCAATTTGCCAGAGTGGGTGGAGGCTTTCCAGAGGCCACCCAACTTCCGGAAGTTGTGAAGACCCCACATTTGGGACAGAAGCTCTCCTGTCTGGTGGCAGAGTCCTATTGTGGCAACAAGCCTAAAAATCAAGTAATTAAGTGGCAACATGCCTAGGCAAAAGAAACAAAATAAACAGAAAAATTCAACATTGGACTCCTATTTTAGAGGCAAAGAGGATCAAAGCATGGAGGAGGACTGTGAGGTCAGAACTCCTGCACCAAAAGCCCCAAATGAAAATACAAGCTGGCTACAGGCCATAGAGGACCTTAAGAAGCAGATAAGAGAAGTGGGGGAAAAATTGGGAAGAGAAATGATAAAGATGCAAGAAAAGTATGAAATGACAGTCAACAGGCTGACTGAGGAAAATAACACCTTAAAAAATAGACTAACTCAAATGGCAAAAGGGGCTCAGAAAGGCAATGAGGAGAAGAATGCCTTAAAAAGTCGAATTTGCCAGATGGAAAAGAATCTCAAAAGCTCAATGAGGAGATTGATTCCTTGAGAGTTAGACTGGAGCAAATGGAAGCTAGTGACTTTATGAGAAATCAAGATGCTGTTAAACAGATCCAAACAAATGAAAGAATAGAAGGCAATGTGGAATATCTCATGAGAAAAACCACTGACCTGGAAAATAGATCCAGGAGAGATAATTTAAAAATTATTGGACTACCCAAAAGCCATGATCAAAGAAAGAACCTAAAAATCATCCTTAAAGAAATTCTCAAGGAAAATTGCCCTGATGTTTTAGACCCAGAGGGCAAAATAGAGGTTGAAAGAATTCACAGATCACCTCCTAAAAAAGATCCCAAAAAGAAAACTCCTAGGAATATTATAGCCAGGTTCCAGAACTCCCAGATCAAGGAGAAAATACTACAAGCAACCAGGAAGAAACAATTTCAATACTGTGGAAGCACAATCAGAGTAGCACAGGACCTGGCAGTTTCTACACTGAAGGATCGAATGGAATATGATATTCCAGAGGGCAAAAGAGCTGGTATTGAAGCCAAGGGTCACCTACCCAGCAAAACTGAGCATCTTGTTTCAGGGGAAAATATGGTCATTCAGTGGAATAGAGCACTTTCAAGCATTCTTGAGGAAAAAACCAGAGTTGAATAGAAAATTTGACATCCAGACACAAGAAGCAAGAGATGCTTGAGAAGGTAATCAAGGAAAAGAAATCAAAAAGAACTTATCAAAGTTGGTCTATTTACATTCCTACATGGAAAAACAATAACTGTGTTTGATGAAACCTTTCTCATTATGAAAATAATTGAAGAAGGGTATATGGGCATATGTTTAGAGGTATACATGGATAGACGGCATAGGTTGAATGGGAAGGGATGATTCTTAAGAGGTGAAGTCAAGAGGTGAGAGAGGAAAGTGTCAAGAGAAGATGGGGAGAGACAGGGTAGGGTAAACTATCTCATGTAGAAGAGGCAAGGGGAAGTAGTTGCAGGGGAGGGGGAGAACAGGAAGGCAAAAAGGCAAAACCATATTCTCATTGAATTTGGCTCAAGGAGAGAATCACATACATACTAAATGGGATATCTCACCCTGCAGGAGAGTAGGGGAAAGGGGGATGAGAGGGGGGAGGATGGAGGGGAGGGTATTCTAGGGGGTGGGGAGGTTGGAAGTACCCACTATCAAAGAGGGACAGGATCAAAGTAGGGAATGGACCAGGTGGGAGGTGAGATGGGTGGGAGGGAAATATAAGCAGTCTTTTATAATATATCTACTCTGGTAATGTTTTGCATAGCTATACATGTACAACACATACTGAATTGCTTATCTTCTCAGAGGGAGCGGGTGACAAGGGAGGAAGGGAATGGATCTGAAATTTGAGGTTTTAAAATTAAATGTGTGATAAGATGTCCAGGCATTGGGGCTCAGAGATTCACCTTGCCCTAATGGCAAAGTTGAAGGGGGTATGGGAGAAGATATGGGAGAGAGCAGATTGGATGAGGGGATATCTAATGGGACTGCTATTCTGGGGTGGTGGGTAGGGATAAAATGGGGGAAAAAATTGCAACTCAAAACTTGGTGTAAATGAATTATGTAAACCAGAAAAATAATCAAATAGAAAATATAAAATACAAAATAATAATAATAATAATAATACAAAATCAATAAAAATAATAAAAAGAAAAAAGAAAAAATTAAAAATATATATAATTTAAAAAAAGAGAGAGAGCACTGTGAGATGTAAAACGGATAGTTTTGATTACATTAACTTAAAAGGTTTTTTGTGCAAAAAACCAACGTACGAATATTAGGAGAGCAGAAAATTAGGGAAAATTTTTTATAGACAGTTTCTCAGATAAAGGTCTCATATGTCAAATATATAGATAATTTTGTCAAATTTATAAGAATATGAGTCATTTCCCAATTGATAAATGGTCAAATGAGATGAACAGGCAGTTTTTCAATGGAGAAATCAAACCTATATATTATCATATAAAAAGCTGCTCTAAATCATTATTGATTAGAGAAATGTAAATTAAAACAACTTTGAAATATCTCACACCTATCAGATAGGCTAAAATGATAGAAGGGGAAAATGACAAATGTTGAAAGTGATGTGGAAAAATTGGGACATTAATATGCTGTTGGTGGTACCATAAAATGTTCCAACCATTTTGGAGCGCAATCTGTAATTATACCCAAAGAGTTATAAAACTGTGTATATCCTTTGACCCAGCAATACCATTACGTCTGTTACTGAAGGTGATCAAAGAAAAAGGAAAAGAATTTATATGTTCTAAAATATTTATAGCAGCTCTCTATGTGGTGGCAAAAGAACTGGAAATTGAGGGGATGTCCATCAATTGGGGAATAGTTAGACAAATTGTGGTATATGATTGTGATGGAATATAACCGCCCTGTAAGAAATGATGAACTGGCTGATTTAGAAAAACATGGAAAGACTTGCATGAAATAATGAAAAGTGAAGTGAACAGAATCAAGAGAATGTTGTATACAGTAACAGTAAAATTGTTTGAAGAATCATTATGAATAGCCAAATTATTCTGAGTACTATAAATAGTCACATCAACCATAAAGGATCTATGAAGAAAGATGCTATCTACCTCCAGAGAAAGAACTGATAAGTAGAAGTACATATAGTATGGATTTACATATATAGAAATGAAAAATGTAGCATAATCCTTCAAGAATAGTGTTAGGAGTACTATAGCTCAGGATGACCAAAAGCTAAGCTGTGTTGTTTGTCCTTCATTTTCAAAGAGGACCATGGCATCAAGGAAATGATGACATGACTTGCAGTTGACTTTGATTTGAGTGAGGGAGGGCAGTGCAAAGTCACCAGCCTCACTTTCTCCTCCAGAGCCATCTGGATCCAGTAACCAGATATTCTATCACAATGACTGGAGATGAGCTAGGATGCAATGGGAAACCTTGGCCCTTTTAGGGTAAGGTCTTTTCACATACTCACTTAGAGTAAGGTAATGCCAATTCAGTGAATAGGTCCCTTTAAGAAGTAAGTCAAGAGGGGCGGCTAGGTGGCGCAGTGAATAGAGCGCCGGCCCTGGAGTCAGAAGGACCTGAGTTCGGAGCCGGCCTCAGACACTTAATCCACACAAACAAAAAAAACCTAGCCGTGTAACCTTGGGCAAGTTACTTAACCCCAATTGCCCTAAAGGGGTGGCTAGGTGGCGCAGTGAGTAAGAGCGCTGGCCTCGGAGTTGGGATGACCTGAGATCAGATCTGGCCTCAGAAAATGAGCACCCACACATAAATAATGACTAGCTGTGTAACCTTGAGCAAGTAACTTAACCCCAATTGCTTTAAAAAAAAAAAAAAGAAGTAAATCAAGGGGTGGCTAGGTAGCTCAGTGAATAGATCAGGGGCCCTGGAGTGAGGAGGACCTGAGTTCAAATCTGGCCTCAGACACTTAACACAAAACTAGCCTTTTGAACTTGGGCAAGTCACTTAACCCCAATTGCCCTACCTTCCCTCCAAAAAAGCCCCCACCCCCAAAAAAAAAAGTGAATCAAGGGATGGCCTCTTTAATTAGAAAAAAAAAATCAAGCTCAGAGGGAAAGACCCTCAGGGTTGCTGTTCCAAAGAGAAAGTTACCATTGAAATTCACTCTTAACTCAGGAGGGTAACTCAGCTGTCTTCTCCCTCTCCCTTTTCCTCTACTTCTTCTTCTCTCCAAAGGAAGGTAAATTTTGATGACCAGAAACTGCCCACTTAACTTGAAGTTTACTGGTTGGATATCTTTCTTTCTTTCTTTCTTTCTTTCTCTCGTTCTTTCTTTCTTTCTCTCTTTCTTTCTTTCTCACTTTCTTCCTTCCTTCCTTCCTTCCTTCCTTCCTCCTTCCTTTCTTTCTTTCTTTTTCTTTCTTTCTTCCTTCCTTCCTTCCTTTCTTTCTTCCTTCCTTCCTTCCTTTCTTTCTTTCTTCCTCCTTCCTTCCCTCCCTCCCTTCCTTCTTTTCTCCCTTCTTTCCTTCTTTCCATTAGGGACAACAGTGTATAAATGTGTGTATGTATATAATGTATATATATATGTCTGCATAATGTATAAATGTGTCCACATACACACACACACACACACACACACAAACTGCATTAAGGGAATTTAAGGGGAAAAATGGATCAAAAAAAGAATAGGACTATTCCTTAGATGGGTAGAATAATGACAGTAATGGTAGACGGAGAGAATGTGCACATTCTTACTTTTCTTCTGCTTTCTCTGTTAAGAAGAATAATCTTCAGATAGGGAAGAAAAGAACAGAAATGGCTGAAACTCATGATTAGATGTGAGATGCTAAGACCAGCCTAAATTCCCTTAATGAGTTACTGTCATTGGTCCCAAACAAAACACATTAGAGGAACTGAAACAACTACAGATTGTGATTAGTGGCCAGTCAGTGGTCTTTGAAAGACTATAAAGAGTGGAGAAGGTCCTACAAGCCTCAAAAAGGGTGTGTTGCAACAAAAAAGGCCCAGGTGCATTCTCAAGGGACCTGGCTTCTGAACCCTGAGCAGGTCACTCAGCTTCCTGTACTGTGTACCTGCACCATCAGCTTTTCTGTACATGATCTTTACAGATACCAGTTATATATAAAGATAAAGTTGAATTTGATGACTAAGCCAGTTCCTTAATGAAAGGGCAAATGTCCCAATGTTCAAGAAAGGGAAGAGAATAAATAGTCTTCAGACTTTCAACCAGTAAGCTTAATTCATGGCAAAAAATCATTATTAAAGTAATGGTTAGTTACCATCTAAGAAAGAGAGCAGAGTTCATAAAGAACCAGCAGAATTTCAAAAAGAACAGATTATGCTATGCTAACATTATTTCCCTTTTTGAGAGGTTTAGTAGGTAGATCCTGGATGTTCTGTATATGTAGGTGACCTGGATTTTAGCAAAGCATCTGACAGTTCTCTCATTTCTTGTAGGTTAGCCTTCTCATCAGAAGTTGAGAGGAGCCTGAGGGAGGTGGTGTCAAGCAGCATGGTGATGAGATTAAAATGAATGAGTTTAGCCTGGGAGGGTATGTTAGCAAGCACCCTAGCACACCCAGGGTGGGCTACTGGCACAGCTTCTTTGATCTGCTATTCTAAAGGAAAGACAGCTTTAAAGGGGTTAATGATCATTAATTAACAGATAGATAAGTACCGGTAAGTAGAAAGAAGTAAGGATCCAAGAAAGAATCTAACAGATTGGGCTTCAATTGTCTGAACAAAGTAATACACCACCTACACAACAAATATACAACCAGTAAAAAAACCCACCAACATCTGAGTAGTTGCGGGGTGGGGGTGGGGGGCTGCGGTGAGGGGCTCTTAACAAATGGCTACCCAGAGTCTTGTCCAGGGAATCAAAAGGTCTTTCTCATGAGCAAGTCCCTAAAGTAAAATACCAACCCAGTATATAATAGTTTTCAACTAATAGACTCAGAGCCAGAAGGCATTACAACCCTCATGTGTGCCTAATTAGCTTAGTATCAAAAAGTGTGAAACCTTCCTGTAAGCAAGCCTCCCCCTAAGCAAACTCCTTCTTAGGCAAGTTCCTCTCCCACTGGGCTCTATATGACTCAGTATATATCACAGCTGGGTTGGAGTTAAAAGCAACAAGACATCCATGATAGAACACATGTGATCACATAGGCCTATTAATGAATGGGGAATCTTCATATTCCATTAACATTACAGAGGGGCATCTTGTTCCAAATATCTGAACCCTGGCAGAGCAACCCCTGGAGTGGGCTGAGAGTAAAGTTACTGTCCTTTATAAAGGAAGGCATTGGGAGGATATTGGTAGTCCACCCTTCTACCCTCTAATCAGAGGGGAGAGGAAGCTAAGGGAAGTGGTATCTACTAAGGTAGAAAGTCCTTGAGAGCAGGGACTGTGGATTATAAGTATATTGATCTCTTTTCTCCCCAATAGCATCTTTATTCATACTAGATACTAGGCAAATATTTGTGAAATCGAAAGATTTAAATGTAACCAAATGATATAATTTATATATTTACATATATAATGACATTAACTCATTTATAAAGCTCTCAAAAGTTTACAGAGTAGTTTCTTCATAACAGCGCCATAAAGAATATAATATAAACATTATTATTTTCATGTTACAGATGGAGAAACAATGGGTCATAGAGATTAAATGCCTTACTTGTGATCACAAAGCTATTAAATGTCAGAGCCAGTATTTGTGCCTAAGTCTCTTGACTTTGTTTTTTGAGGGCACTTGGGGTTAAGTGACTTGCCCAAGGCCACAAGGCTAGTTTTTGTGTTAAGTGTCTGAGGCTGGATTTAAACTCAGGTCCTCCTGACTCCAGGGCTGGTGCTCTACTCACTGCACCATCTAGCTACCCCAGTCTCTTGACTCTTAAGTTCTGTGTGCTTTCTTTTACACCAATTATTATTGTGTTTCTTTTCTGTAAAATAATTTAAATGATACTAGAAAACCCCATCATTTATGCTTTCTTTTTTAATTTTAATTTTCTTTTTTGTATGACAAATATCAACAATATTAGAAAACAGTGTAACATGAATTTCACAGCATCGGAGGTGGCTGAGGGCATTCTTAAGGTCCAACCCCCAGAGAAACTGCTATTAAAGTAGTCAGAAGAGATATGAGGAAAAAAAGACTGAAATTACCAAAGATCTCAGGAGGAAAATCTCAATTATAGTCTTTGAGTATAAGCACATAAACCAACAGGGAAGATATTAATAACAGAAAGAAATATGGCCTCCAGATCAGCTAAATGAGTCCAGACATCTATGAATAAACATTTTGAGATAAAAAAAAAATGAATCAATACCTGATGAGGTAGAGGACCCTGTGGATTCTTAAGAGAATGTGGAACCACAACAGGATTTCAGAAGAAACTGTATCAAATGTTTGTTTGTTTGTTTTCTGGAATTAAGATAGTGTCTATGACATTCTTATGATCTACTTGTTTAGGAAACATGTCAAAAGAAAAAAGAAAAACAAAGTCTTTATTTTGTTGTGATTTATTTAGTGAATTCATGATAGCTCCTAGTAACCATCACTTCCTATTCCCATTACTACCTCATGATACATTCTAAAATTTTGGTAGAAATTGATGTCAATCCTATTAGTTTTTAGTTTCCTAAGTAATCTGGATTTTTACTATAGAGAAATTTTTACTGTAGAGCGAAAATGTAGTTGAGACATGGAGGGAACAAGGCCCATCTTTGTTTAACTCTGGTTCTAATCTGTTCCCAGATTCTTGACCAGAGCATTGGCTTTTAGACTCAGAGAACCTGAGTTAAATCTCAGTTCTGTCCCTTATTCCATGTTTGACTTTGGCTAGTCACTTAATCTTTATAGACCTGTTTCCTCATCTATCTAATGAGGAATTTGGAGTAGATGATCTCTAAGCTTCAAATCTATGAACATTAGTTTAGAATCAGACTATATAAGACCCAAATGAATTAATTACATTATGTTAATAAGGTCTAGAAGTGGGAAATATGCAACTCATTGTGTGGTCTTTGAAGATATGAGGAAGTGAAGACCAACATTTTCTGCTCTTTTTAGTGGGGAGGGGGGATAAAGAGGGAGGACTTGACTAGTAGAACATAAAATCCCCTCTTTTTCATTCGTCTGGTTTCAGGAGTCGCAACGAGTTAAGTATGACCCCAAGATGACATACTACCTTGAAAATTTAGCAGCAAATTCCAACAAAATGCAAGATTGCATTCCTCTGCGTTCCTTGGACTTTCTCTCCCTGACAAATGGCATTGCTGTGAAGACCAAAGCACACACATTTTGTTCTACTTCCTACATGGAATACTCTCCAGCTATCTTGACTGACAGAGGAAACTCAAAGCTGTAGGTCAGTGAGGAAACTTGGGAAATCACACACTCTTCCAATTCTCTCTCACCAGGGAGTTGGAATCTCTGCTTGCCATTTAAGGGCATATTTAGCATTTAAAGAGAGGGGTTTGTGTGCCTCACAGCCAGGAATTTAACACATTGTGAAGGTAACTTTAGAGCACCTTTTAAAAAAAGTTAACTTTTACAGTGGGTCCTATTTTGTTCCTCATAGTAACATTTCAAAATAGCACATTTTTGCTTCTGTCCTTAAATTTATGTAAAATATTTAATTTTAAAGCATCTTAAAGGGATAAAAAAGTTTTAAAATATATGCACTAACTAGTAAATTGGAATGGCAGTATTCACTTATATCTATTTTAATGAAGGTTATACCTGATATTTTTAGATCCAAAGATAACACAAGCCTGGGGCTATTGTAATTTCTATATGTTATTTATATGTCTATCAATACATTTTTTCTATCAATTATTTATGTGGTCATAAAATACCCAGACTCAATTTAGGCCAAAGTTCATACTGTCCATTTCACTTGGGTCTTCCCTCTCTCATTCTTCCCACTCATCAGTGAGAAATTTCATTATGCTGCAAAATTGAATCTGCCTGGTACTTATATCTCATTGGTATCCCTGCCCCACTGATCGAACTCTGCTTGGAGGCAGGGCCATGGGCTCTGAGCTCTAGTTAAAGTGGGGGGCTCAATACAGTTTTTCTCCTCATTTCCCACCAGTGACACTGATTTTGGACTCCCCCTGCCCTAACTCCTTTTCTTTTTCCTTTTATTTATAATTTTCCCCCACTATATTATAAGCTTAGTTTTTCAGGGTAAAAGAATCCTGAGGCCTGTGTATCTTATATATGAAACTAATCCCCAAATTTCTTTTATCCCCATACCATCTCTGAAAAGCATTCCTATATGAAATCATGGTTGACTACACCCCTCATAAAATAATCTATACATTCCATAGCAACCCACTTCTTTCCTCTCCTTTTCCCCACAATTAACACCAAAGACTGCAGTACTGTGTTAACCATGAAGGCAGTATTATTGTTTGTTGGTACTCAGTGATAATGATGGATAGATGGATGAATAAATGATGAAAAAGCAAATATGAAGAATATAATAGTATATTTGTACATTTGTATTATATGCTAAGGGTTATAAAACTACTTTACTTGTGTTATCTCATTTGATCTTCACAACCCTCTGAGGTAGGTGCTAAAATTATCCCTATTTTACAGAGGGAGAAACTGAAGAAGAAAGAAGTTAAGTGACTTGCTCAGGGTCATACAAGTATCTAAGGCAGGATTTAAAGAGGGGCCTTCCCAATTCCCAAGTCCAGCAGTCTACCCACTATAACATGGCTTCTTAAACTTTTTCCACTCGTGACCCCTTCGGCCCTTCTTAAACCATAGGTGGTGATACCACCTAAATGTCTTTAATAATACTTGCTGTTTATTTCAGTCATGTCTGACTCTTCACAACATTTGAGGTTTTCTTGGCAAAGATACTGGAGTGTTTGCCATTTCCCTCTTCAGCTCATTTTGTAGATAAGGAAACTGAGGCAGAAAGGATTTAAAAAGAAGGATTAAAAAGGTTAGGGTCATACAGCTAGTAAGTGTATAAGGCTGAATTTGAACTCAGATCTTCCTGATCCCAGGCCCTGTGCTCTACCTACTATGCCACCTAGTTGCCTTAACAACACTATCATTATTGTTTGTCTTTCATTTTCAAAGAGGACCAATAACATCTTGGGGTAATGTCTTGACTGGTGGGTAAATCAGATTTAAGTGAGGCAGAATTGCACAAAGTTGTTGACCTCACCTTCTTTTCCAGAGTCACTGAAGTCCAGCGGCAGGACAAAAGTCAGGATGACTAGTGATGGCCCAGAATGGAGTGGATAACTTTGGCATCTTCTATGTCTGATCAAGATCTAAGTGCTCTACAGTGCCTGCTTCATCTACCTTCATGACTGTTGGAACAAATTCTTCTCATCTGCCCGTTCCAAAGGGGGACATATTTACATGCTTCAAGTAGACACCCCACTAACTCATTGAGAGATCTGAGGCTCATCCATACATTACGCTCAATCTGGGTTAGCCCATCTCCCAAGAGCGTTTACCAGGACTGGTCCACTATGCAGGTTACAACTTCTTGAAGCCACAGGTGAGAGTTGGATAACAGGGGGACCCCAAAGGTAGAAAAGCGGCCCTGAAAAGGGCCCAGCAGCCTTCACAGCAGAGGTGCTAGTTCTCCCTGATCACTTCACATACCCCAGGACACTAACATAATAGTAAACATGAGAGAAATAGATTAAGAATCAAGACTCCTATAGCCTATTCTGCTTGTCTTCTGCTGTTTGGTCAAGGTTTGTTTTGCTTTAGGCAGGATCTGGCTTTTCCATTGTTATTTACATGGAAATTCTTTTACTTGGGAGTTAGGGCCCCTGTACACTTTCAGAAATAACTTCTTCCCATTTCCTCCAAATCTTATTATCAATTAATCTTATTATCAATAGGTAGGGAGTGGTGGGGAAGAGGGTATTTATAGTAAAGCCCTCAGGGCAGCTAGAAGGTACTGTGGATAGAGCACTATACCAGGAGTGAGAAAGACTCCAAATCCTGCCTCAGATACTTACTACCTATGTGACCCTGGACAAGTCACTTAACCCTGTTTGCCTCAGTTTCCTCATCTGTAAAATGAGCTAGAGAAGGAAATGGCAAACCACTCCAGTATCTTTGTGAAGAAAAACCCTAATGTGGTCATGAAGAGACAGACACGACTGAAACAACTGAACAACAACCTCAAATAATCCTCGGAGGAGGGTAAGGGATGTCCTACCAGATTGTATTACCCTGGTTCCCTTGTGGAACACAGAAATCAGGCAAGATTGGTCAATAGATCAGTTGCATTTCTTCCCTGGAAACTCATCAGTGGGAAATTTTGCTGAAAAATTGAATCTGCTTGGTACTCTCATCTTATCAATGAGCTGATGCTCCTCAAATTGGACTGTACCTGGAGGGCAGGGCTCCCGTGGGCTCCAAGAATCTTTATTTAAAGTAGGGGCTCAACATAACTTTTCTTCCCATTTCCCTCCAGCTATAACTCTCTTGGACTACCTTTCCCCCCACCCCAATATAGTCCTTTTTAGCATCCTTTTGTGTGTGATCTTTCCCTATTGGATTTTAAGATCCTTATTAAATTGTAAGCTCCTTGAAGGCAGGAACTCTTTTTTTATTTGTATTCTCAGCACTTAGCACAGTGTCTGGCACATAGTAGGTACCTTAATAAACATTTATTGACTGACTGATACTAATCATCTGAAAAGTGGGGTGTTGTAAAAAATTTTTTTGAGGATGTCTAATATCCCTTTCAGATCTAAATCTTGATATATATGCTGTCTTCCAGAGACTGTCTCATTTCTGTCTTTATATTTCCACCATAGTGCCTCGCACCCAGTAGGCACATGATACTTACTGATTGGTTGATTGAATCTATAAATCAAAGACAAAGTTTCCTTTGATTTCTGCCAGTACAATGCTGTCTCTTTAAGGTCTTTTCTCTGTGCTAGGAAAGGGAGCAGATCAAAGGGATTTGAAAAAGGAAGCTGTACATAGAAGTCAAGAGAAGCAACAGGCAATCTCAGAAAGGGAAACCCAGTTTAAGCACTAATGGATCTCTCTTCAATAAAGGAAAGTGACCAAAACCCAAATGGACAAAATTGAGAAGAACTTCTCAGTAGTTTAATGCTCTTGTGGAAGTAAAAGTCCAGCCCCATAGCTCTGTACAGGATTCTCCTCCTGCCCTTCTGTCACTGGCTTTGCTAGTTCATTTTGGTAAAACCCATATTTTGCATTCCAAGCCAGCCATGAAGAAAATTGGAAAGTCAGCTGTTTGTCCTTGGATCCTGCTACCCTTTTCCATATTCTTTTACCTCAGTGCCTTCTCCTTTTGGTGCCTGAGGCCCACCCCAGGGCCTCTCCTCCCTTGTCTAGCACCTACAGAATCTTAGACACAGGATTCAGCTTTCAGAGACAGCACATCACCTATATTCATTCTTTCCCTTTAGAGCTAAACAAAGTGAGATTCAAAGAAGTTACATGCTATCAGCCAGACCTTGAAACTGTCTTATTTGTCTCAATGCAGTGTTCTTTCCACCACACTACAACCCCCTGCTACTCTTTTTCTTTGCTACCTTCGCATTTCCAAGGGCTTTAATCACCTTACTTTCCCTCCACTCTCACTAAAATTAACTGCTCCTATACCTCGTCTTCCAAGGGTTAGGCTCTCTTTACCTCAAGATAACAATTTGTTAATCTAATACTTTAATCAAAGATCATACTTTGATTACCTTATCTTCTACTGTACTGAAAAGATCTCACGTATCCGGGTCATATCCAATATGAACTGTCCATATTCTCATTTGATCCTTTCAGTCCCATCAGACGTATCTATCTGTTCTCATTTCCAGGTATATATCTCTTCTTCATTCCTGTGCCATCTCCAAATAATAACAGTAGCTTCTCTGGGGCAGCTAGGTGGTGTAATGGATAGAACACTGACCCTGGAGTCAGGAAGTTCAAATCCAGCCTCAGACACTAGCTCTGTGACCCTGAGCAAGTCATTTAATCCCAATTGTCCAAAAAATTAAATAGCAATTTATCCATGAATAGAGAAGTGGATGAGGAAACATTATCTATCAATGCAATGGAAGCTTATTGTGCAGTAAAAATGTTGGGGTGTGGGCAAAATTCAGAAGAACATGGGGAGATTTGTATGAGATGACGCAGAGTGAAAAAACAGAGCCAGTAAAATGACTGGATAAGAAGGAAGAAGACCTAGGTTCAAGTCTTGCTTCTGACACATAATGGCTGTGTGATCCTTGCCAGGTCACTTAATCATTCAAGTTCTTGATGACTCTAATACTATAAATTGAAAAAAAATACAGATCTACATTGGTCAAGGGAGTTTCCTCATCTGGCAGTTTCCCATCCCCATAAAAGCACAACATCAGAGAGCTTTTACAACTTAATTATTTACTTCAAAGATGTAACCAGAACAAAGAGAAAAATTTTCCCCCACTACTTCAGGAGCATAATTTCCCCTATATCATTTTGGTCTCAGGGGAGGTGGGAATGGGGAAGATTAGATTGACATCTTAGCTCAGTCCTTATATAGCCTTGGTCCCTCCAAGTTCAGTACAAAGCCAAGATCATTGCCTTTGTCTGCTATTTTTCAGAGTGTCACTGTTGGACTAGCTACAACACCAACACTGGCTTCCTAGACACCCAGATCCCCATCTCTCAAGCTCCCATCCCAGATTGAAAACTCCACTCCTTGTTCTTAGAATCCAATAGGAACAAACAAAAAAGCCAAAGACCCAGGTCTGTTTCTTATTGTCATATGACCTTAAGAGAAGGTTGGAAAGGAAGAGACTCTATGGTCTTCCTCCCTTATCATATAAGCCTTACAGGTTATGAGTCAAGTAAAGTAGTTACTTCACTCCTTTAGAAATGAATGTAGCCAAGGTCTGACTGGTGCTGAGTCAGTCCATTTTGAAGATGCTGACAGTTCTAGCCTTCTAATCAATGGGAAAAGATTCCTTAAAACTATAGAACAACACAGGATGACCACATCCTCTTCATTCTCAGAATTCTCTAAGAGGCAGGTCCCTAACTCTTCCACATTTTTATGCCATTTTTTTGATGGCCTGGACATGCTCCAGACTCTCATTACGCTAGAATTTACCAAATCTGACATGACTTGAGATCCAATCATGATGGAGGAACTTTAAAATATCCTTATACTCATAAAGGGCTAGAAGGTGACAGCAATAGGTCAAACTATTACTCAATTATATAAGATGAAGATAGTGATAATTTAGTACAAGTGATTATTCAGTAAGCAA
Organism: Gymnobelideus leadbeateri; assembly: GCA_011680675.1. Lineage (NCBI taxonomy): Eukaryota > Metazoa > Chordata > Mammalia > Diprotodontia > Petauridae > Gymnobelideus > Gymnobelideus leadbeateri. The sequence continues at coordinate 814,182 of WOXC01003873.1, forward strand.
ATGTGATTTCAATAATCCAAATGTGAAGTGATGAAGTCTTCTACCATGGTGGTGGGCAAGATCAGATGAGAGAAGGGAGTGTATTCTAGAGATGTTGCAAAGGTAAAATTAACAGGCCTTGGCAATAGATTGGAAGGGGGAGGGTTGGTGAAAGATAATGGGAAATGGAGGATGACACCTAGATTTTGAGCTTCAGAGACTGGGAAGATGGTATTGCCTTTAATAGTAATAGGGAAAATAAAAGGGGGAGGAGGAGAAGAGTTTAGGAGAAGAGATAATGAGTTCAGTTTAGGACATGGAGAGTTTAAGAAGTCTACTGGATATCCAGTTTGAGTTATCTGAAAAGTAGTTGGAGACATGACATTTCATGGTGGTCAGCAGGGAAGTTAGGACAGGATAGGTAGATTTGAGAATATCAACATTGAGATGGTGATTAAATCCATGGGAACTGATGTAAAAGTAAATTGTATAAGTAAAATAGTATAAAGGAGGGGATCCAAGATAGAATCCTGGGGAACACCTACAGTTAGGTGTGACCTGGATGAGAGCCTAGCAAAGACAAATGAAAAGGAGTGGTCAGATAGGTGGGAGGAGAACCAGTAGACAGTGGTTTTCTGAAAACCATGAGAGAAGAGAGAATCAGGAAGAGGGTGATCAGCAGTGTCTAAGGCTACAGAGAGATCAAAAACAGTAAACGTGGAGGAAAGGCCACTGAATTTGATTTGACAATTAAAACTCACTGGCAACCTTGGAGGGAGCAGTTTTATTGGAATGATGAAGTTAGAGCTAGATTTTAAGAGATTAAGAAGACAGTGAGAGGAGAGAAGGTGTAGGCACCTGTTGTAGACAGTCTTTTCATAGAGTTTAGTCACAAAGGGCAGAAGAGATATAGGACAATGGTTAGTGGGAGTGAAAGGATCAAGTGAGGGTCTTTTGAGAATAGGGTAGTCATGGAGTTATCTATCTGTATAGAGATAGATAAGTAGATAGAGAGTGTGGGTGTGTATGTGGGTGGGTGTGGGTGTATAAACATTGAAGAAGAAGCCAGTAGACAAGGAAAGACTGAAAATAAGTGACAAAGTGGGGATGATAGAAGAGACAATGTGTTGGAGGAGATGAGATAGAAGGGAAATCACTAGTACAAATAAAGGTGTTAGCCTTGTGAAAGAGTACACGTCTTCATGTGAGGCAGGGGTGAAAGCAGAGATTGTTGCAGAAGGAAACTGAGTGATACGAAATGAGGAAGAGGGGAAAAGAGAGAAGTCATAGAGAATGAACTTAATTTTGTTTTCTATAAAATATGAGGCAAAGTTCTCATCTGAGGAAGTAGAGGAGGGAGTTGTGGTAAGTTTAAGGAGGGGATTAAAAGCCTTGGAAGAGTTACTTTCAAGAGTGTAATAATAAATTGATAAGGGAGGTATAGAAGGAGTGCCTAGCAGCAGAAAGGGCCCATTTACAGTTCTGTAACATAAATGTCTAGTGGGCTCAATGAAAATGGTTACAAAAGATTTCCTCAACCTTTGTTCAGTAGTTTATATGTAGGAGTAAAGGTTGAGAATGGTCAGAAAAATCTAAGGCTGAGGATTGGCAGTCATTACTGAAGAGGGTACCCACTAAGAGGGTTAGGGTTTCCCTGGAGACCCCAAAATACCAATACGCCCAGCCTGCTGAATGAATTCGACTTAAGTATCTACGGTGCTCTTGCTATTCTATGGCATTCTATGGCGCTCTCCCACCACATGGTGTATGATGGGATCTTATATACAGAAGGTTGTGGGAGGAATCTAGGGGAGGTCTAGAGGAGGAGTTTGGGGAGGGTCAATGAGTGATTAAGGGCAGGAGGTTGCTGGAGGCTACAGACTACGGTGTGCTAGGCCAGTTCAAGGGTGTATTGATATTTTGATAGGCTCAAGGGTGGGAAGCAGATGAGCAATGGAGGGCTAGGCTAGAGGTCTGGGCCCAGCCACAAAGTAAGGATTATTGCCTCATGCAAATGCTTCATCAAATGAGACAATTTAATCAGAGTTCAAGGGGGTTCCCAGAGCCAGTACCTCTAGGACTCAAGGAGAGCTTGAGGGGGCTCCCAGAGCCCATACCTCATCACAGGGACTGAAAAGAAGAAGAAAATATGGAGTTGAACTATTTCATCAAATGGGTCATTATGGGGGAAAAAGGAGAGAGGTGAGAGGTTCAGGGAAGATGGCTTGAGAGAGACCTGAGTGGTCTAGGGATTGGAGGTCATGGTGTAGAAGAAAAGTAGGATTCAATAAGGGAAGGCAGAAGAGAGAAGTAGAAAGACAATTATGGCCAGATAAGAGGATTTCAGAATTTTTTAACATGGCAGTGTTGCATTTCTGGTATGACCATCTTTGTAGTTAAGGTGGAATGGAGGAGTGGGTCATGGGAAGTGAGTAGGTTGAAGAACTGAGTAGTTATTGTGTTTGAAGGAGAGTTAATATGTACCCTGAAATCTACTAATATGAGGACAGGAGATAGGGAGGAGGGAAAAATTGTTAACCAATGTCCAAACTCATTGAAGAAGGAAAGAGAATGAACCGGAAACCTATAGACAACAACTGCCAAGAGTAAGAACCACAGGAATGTATAGAGTATGCCCCTTTGTGAGATGGTTCATCTTTGAGTGGAAAACACCATTCCTTTTCCAGAAGAGACTGGAGGTCAGGCAGGAAGCAAGAGCATCATGAGAGCACATGGACAGGTAGTCAGACAGGAGGGTCTTTTTCTCCATTCCTTTTCTCTCTGAAGGCTGGAGATTAGACAGAAGACCATACAGCAGGAAATGGGAGTCCAATCTGCATAGCAGGAGATGAAAGTCCTGCTTCCCACTTAATTTTTTCTTCCTCTTCTCTCAAGTGACAGGCTCAGTAGGAGATGGAAGGCCTAAGGCTCAAAGAAAGGCTGCTTCTCTTTTACCAGAGGCTCACCCCATCCAGGCATACCTTGTTTTATTGCATATTGCAGATATTGCATTCTTTACAAATGGAAGGTTTGTGGCAACCCTACATTAAGCAAGTCTATTGGCACCATTTTTCCAAGAGCACATGCTCATATTGTGTCTCTGTGACACATTTTGGTAATTCTTACAATATTTCAAACTTTCTCATTATTATTGTATTTGTTCTGTTCAGTGTTCAGTGATCTTTGATGTTACTATTGTGATTGTTTTGAAATGCCATGGACTTTGCCCATTTAAGATGGCAAACTTAATAAAGGTTGTATGTGTTCCGACTGCTCTACCAATTGGCTATTCCCCATCTCTCTCTTTCTCCATCTTCTTAGGCCTCCTTATTTCCTAAGACACAACAATATTAAGATTAGGCCAATTAATGGCCCTACAATAGCCTCTTAGTGTTCAAATGAAAGAGTTAATCAGTGCTACAATTTCATTGTTGTCTTATTTTTAAAAATTGGCAGTCAGCCCAACCTTCAGCAATAACCACTGTGATCAGTCAACAGCCATCAACCTCGAGGCAGGACCCTCCACCAGCAAAGAGATTATACCTCACTGAAGGTTAAGATGATGGTTAGCATTTTTTTAGTAATAAAGTATTTTTTAATTAAGGTATGTACATTATTGGGGTTTTTTTAAAGACATAGACTATGATATAGTGTAAACAAAACTTTTATATGCCTTGGGAATCCAAAAAATTTTGTGTGACTTGCTTTATTGTGATATTTACTTTGTTGTGGTGGTCTGGAAACCAAACCCAAACCATCTCCAAGATGTGCCTGTATAGGTGAGAAATCAGGATAGCAGCAGGAGGCGAAAGTTGTCTTTCTCTGGTATGGCTGGAGACCCTTTGCTGCCTTCCCTTAGGAGAAGGGGCACAGGTAAAAAGGGCATAGTCAGAAGAAGTTCCCAGTCCTCTTAAATGAGGCTGGAAGTCAGGGGTGCACCAAGAGTTGGAAGGCTCATGTATAGGGGTATGTGTGTTAGGGCAAATGGAAATCATCCTAGCCCTTGCTGCCTTCCCCTCAGAAGTTGGACAGTCAGAGAAAGGTCTAGCTCCTTTTTTGAAGAAATATTGTCAATAGTGAGATTACAAACATTGACCAAAAGAAGTTGCATTAAGGAACAATGAAAGAATATTCTCTATCCAGAATTATGGAGATCCTCAGTATTATTTTTTTTTTTCAAATGTGGTTCCTTTCAAAGTAGTCCCTTTGGGAGACCATAAACTTTTTCACAATTCTCCCATTGCTTCCATTTCTGGAACTAACCTTTTTAGAAAGAAATATCTGAGATGCATTTTGGGGGTGTGTGTGGAAAGGAGGCCTTTTCTTTTCCTTCAATCCTTCAAGGATTTGTGTAATTTCATCAGTGTGTGTGTGTGTGTGTGTGTGTGTGTGTTGTGTGTGTGTGTGTGTGTGTGTGTGTGTGTGTATAACAGAGAGAGAGAGAGAGAGAGAGAATCTCCTTCTACCAGAATGCATCAGTATTATTCTATGACTTACTAAATGGTCTTTGGAAATTAATATAACCAAAAAAAATCATCACTATATAACCAATCTAATGAAGAAACTTTTTCAACTTAGCTAGGATGGTCTTCAAAAAATAGACACAGCCCTCCCCTGGGTCCATTTAAAAATTCATTATGAAAGTCTATTGGTTTTGGTTTGATTTTTTTTTTTTTTGCTTTCACTTGATGAATGGGAAGAAAAGACTAGACAACATTAACTAACTACCTTTCACAGATGCAAATTGAGATGGGGAGTGGTATATGGAGAAAAATGGCAAGCTTGTTAATAAAAGTTATTGGGGGGGGGGTGGCTAGGTGGCGCAGTGAGTAGAGCGCTGGCCCTGGAGTCAGAAGGACCTGAGTTCGGATCCGGCCTCAGACACTTACCACACACAAACAAAAACCTAGCCCTGTGACCTTGGGCAAGTTACTTAACCCCAATTGCCCTCCAAAAAGAAAAAAAGTTATTGGAGTGTGTGTTTTAAAGGTCCCATGTACTAAACATTAATACTTAGATGGTTGTATTGCCTCTAAATCAGAACAGATTCCTCCCCTCCAAGTGATACACATACAGATGTGAAACATCTGCATACACTCCTATGATGATCTAGATTTTTCAGTGGTCAGAAGGAAATTTCAAATTTCTCCTAATGCCAGAGGGTCAAAGGCAGAGTGAGAATTTTTTATAGCAGGAAAATTCCTATGTCTTTACCTCATCAGAAGCTTCACATATTTCTGGCTCTGGGAGGCAGGGCAGAAATGGGGATGCCTTTTAATTATTTCCTTCCTCTCACACTAAACCTTGTTGGGGGGCACTACAAACAGGCATACAAATCTTCTACTAGAAGGGAAAATTCCCACCCCCTACTCACAAAGATGAATAGTTCATAGTCACCAGGAACTTCCATTAAGACCCATGGGGTCAATTGTCTCTCAGGTGATTAGATCACATTTTCTGCCTTGCCAAAAGTCCCTTCCTAGTGATTTGGAGGTGCCACTGTCCTTATCTGCAAATATCAGAAATGCTCAGTAGGAGATCTAGTCATGCAAGGGTTGGTACCCTATGTGTTAATAGCAAATTGCCTTGACTGTTATCACTGACTTGTAAATGGCAGCAGATGACTGTGCTATTCAAATATTCTAGTCTTTGAGTGCTAGAGCCATTTGTTGCAAATAAAAGCTGCCACATTCTGTGGTCTCCTGGGACTCTGTGTTCATTTATTTTTTATTGATACATTTCCTTTTGATAGCAACATACACTTCCCAATAAATACCCAAACTCCCTTACAAAGTATTATACTATATATTCTCTGGAAAAGAGCTAAGCCAAATAACCTAATGCAATGATTACAATGATAGAACAGGCTTTTCTCTTCTTCTGTAGTTTACTGATTGTTAACAGAAAAAAAAGAACATATGCTTTTGTTTTGGCTCTATGATAACAACATTGTTGGCTCTATCCTGATTTTTGTTGCTTTTGGTGTGATCTTCATTTACACTGTTACAGTTAAAACCAAAATTCTGTGACAATGATCCTCTTATCAACATTAGACCATTTGTGTGTATTAAAACTTTCAAGGCAGCAAGACAACCCAGGTGACTTGGTAAATTTTGTTTAAGCCACCTATTTTCTTACTTAGTCTCATCTTTAAATGATAAGTGTGTAGTGCTTGAGCCAAGTGCAAAAAAAAACTTCTAAAATAATCTGAGCTAAATCAGTGTGGCCAATTTTGAGAAGTCAGCAGAAAAGCAAATGCATACATTGCAGAATGTTTCCAGGCATCTTGGTTACTAAAAAGGGATTTGGCTAGTTGCTTTTTTAAAGAGGAAAATAACGAATGATGGATGATGAATGATGATGATGTTGACTCCTTTATATTTTTCAAGCAATTTCATAAAATCAGCTTTAAATTCTAGGAGAAACTGAAAAAATTGAGTTAAATATTAAATTATATCACATAAGGCTGGTGTTATCATTTTATAAATGAGAAAAATTAACCACACAGAAAGTTAGATGACTTGTTCAAGATCAATCCCTGATCAATCAATTCTTGTCCAATGATTAAGTAGGAGAACCAGAATTCAACACCATGTCTTCTGACTCCAAATTCAGGGTTTCCTTCCATAATATCATGCTGCACCTTTGGACACAACAATGATATAAAATTAGAAATATTTATTGGTTTTTTTCCCATACAATGTTCAGGAAGCACAGAATTCAAAAGAAAATAATTAAATAAAGATGAGTTTCTTAGAGCTTTGAAAACTGACTTTTAAAAAAAATATCAGAAGGTATATTCTGTTTCTTTCTGCATTCAAGGATATAGGATCGTCATTTCAGAAGGCACTTTAGAGTTTAACTAGTTTAGCACCCTCATTTTTCAAATGAGAAAACTGAAGGCTAGAGAAATGAAATGACATATACAAGATATTCAGGTAGTAAGTAGGAGAACTAGAATCTAAACTCAGCTTCTCTGACTCTAGATACAGCACATTGGACCTCTTAGTATCAAGAGCACAGCAGCAAGTGAGAGATAGCCTGAAAGTACTTGCTTTCAATTCCCTAAATCATTAAATCACTGGCTCTCCTCCCATTTCTTACTTTTCTGGGTCACACATAAGTCAAGTTAAGTATTTATTGAACACCTATTATGCCAAGCACTACATTAAATGTTGAGGATACAATGGAAAGCAAAAACATAGCTGTGTTCTCAAGGAGCTCAGAGTCTGATGGGGGAAGCAATATGCAAGCAACTATGTATAAACCAGATGCGTATGTATATGTGTGTATGTATACATACATACATACAGAGGATGCACTGGAGATAATCAACAGAGGGAAGGCACAGGTATTGTTTAGTGCAAATAACAGAAATTTCATGAGGTGGTCACATGTATTCAAATTTGTATCCTTCAACATCATAATTATGATCATTGAAAAAAATTGAAAAATAATTTAGTTATAAATAATGGCAAAGTATGGACATTGGTTTTAGACCAATGGAAACCTGCAGTGTGAATCCAAATAAAGTGACCATTTCACACGATTCATTACTTAGACTCATAGTATTAGTTATCCACAATAAATGAAACCTAGCTATAGCATTAAGGGGATTAGGAAAGGTGTCCTGTAGAGGGCAGGATTTTAGATGACACTTAAAGTCAGAGAAGGTAGGGAAGCCAGGAAGTGCAGATGTAGAAGGAAGGCATTCTGGGCATGAGGGATAGTCAGAAAAAAATGTTTGTAGTCACAAGATGGCAACCCCTAAATATGTTGCTCTTTCCTCTACAACCTTTAAAGCATAAATTCCTTCATTCACGCCCATCCTTTTAGTATTCATGAAATCCCAGGTGCCTGGGGAAATAGAAAATTGCATTTTCCATGGAGACTATGACTAAACCACTCTTAAAGAGAAGGCCCCACAGGCACCCACCCTATTTTTCTGATTTCCCCCTCACCCTCCACCAAGGGAATGAGAAAGACTCTCCTCTTTGGATTCTGACTTTGAGATCAAAACTTAGCCACACCCTCCTACTCTGCTCCCCAGGTCCTCCTAGGGAGTCCCTAGCACATCATAACATTTTCAATCAGCTATTTTCAGTGCCAAAATTACTTTGCCACCATATAAGGAATTTCAAGGGAGTAACCTGTATAAGATAGGCAAATGATGAGTATTCAGCTTAGTCACAAATTCCACCAGACATGTCTTAACATTTAAACTCAACCTTTTCATTTCCTATTTCATTCCTTGGCCAACTAGTCTAACCTTCATGATTCATGAAAATACCAGGCTCCTTCTAGTTAAGGTCTTTATGCTTCCAGGTTTCCTGGAGGATGGATCAAGTTCAGAAAATGTTTCTTTCTCAATCAGTCAATCAATCAACATTATGTGGGAGGCACTGTGTTAGGGATTGTGGACACAAATACAATGAGTGAAATAATCCCTACTCTCAAGGAACTTATGTTTTAGTATGGGGAAACAAGAAGTACATTTCTAACTGTATACATTACAAATATAAAGAGAATAAAAATGCAATTTAGACCATATAAGCTTTGGCCTTACTCTCCCTCAGAATTTAGGGACAGCCCAGGGGGTCATGGGATTTTCTTTAATTGACTTGAGTCTCTTTTCTGCAGTATTTCTCTAGTATCAATATCTTTACAGTTAATATCTCCCAGTTATCATTGATACTACTGATTAGCATTCCACTGTCCATTTATCTAAAAAACTAGAGTCAGGAAGACTTGAATTTTAATCCTTCACTTACTAATCAACCATTGGCAAATCACTCAATCTTTCTGTGCCTCAGTTTCTTCACCTATAAAATAGGGATAATAATTGTGCCTAAGTTGTTGTGAGGATCAAATGAGATGATATATGTAAATAAAAAAATATGTAAAATGCTTTACAAACCTCAAAATAAGTGCTAGTACCTGTGTAAGGAATTAGCATCAATATGGAAATGTTTCCCATGACTTCACATGTATAATGGGTATCATATTACTTGCTTTCCCAATGGGTAGGAGAGGGACTAGAGAGAGAGAGAGAGAGAGAGAGAGAGAACTTGGAATTCAAAATTTTAAAATGAATGTTAAAATAAGAAAAAGAATTAAGGAATTAGCATGTTGGCTTTTTAAATAAAGAACATTTTCTGAGAAAATATTGCAAGAACAGACGTATAAACATATCTCTTCCTGAGCCTGGTTTACATTCTTCCTTAAAACACTTTGCCTCTGGGAAGAGTGTAGGCTCAAACTTCAAGTAGCTGCGACAAACTTTTTTCCCATCACTTCCAGGTAAGGCACAACCAGTGGAAAGTAGCTCCCTTGTTTGCGGGACAAAATTAGATCCACTTTAAATCCAGTTCAATCCACTAGTCTGAGTCAAGCAGCATGTGCATCAGAGTCCTTCTTAGACTCAACCACTGGACCTCTGTTGGCTCTTCCAACCTTTTAAGACACACAAACAGGGGCAGCCCCGTCCCAGACACAGGCTTACCACCTGGAAGCCATGACTCATGGTCTAGATCACTTAGGGAAAGGGAATCGGTCCACCAGCCCTCCAGAGGTTAGAGTCATTCTTACACCTTGTGGCCATCAAGAATAAAAGAACAATTTAGCTGGTAACTTGGCACCTGAGTGCTTTGCCTCACTGCTGGCTCAACTAGTCAATTCTTTTTTTTTAATTCACCAAAGGCAAAGAGCTATGAAAGTCACAGAATATTTGTACATGCTCTGAATTAGGCATGACTTATTTATCACATCATCACAAACTTTTAGAAGCAAGCTCAGGGAACTTTACCTTCTTCCCATCTACCAGGTAGGTGGTTAGTAGTCAGGGTATATGTATTGGGCATTTTTCCAGGATTGGCATCTCATTGGCCAGTCTGCCATTATACAAAAGAGTTTGGGTATAGGGCATTGCAATTAAGGGAATCAGAAAAGGTTTTGTCTAGAAAGTGATGGTTGAGTTGAGTCTCGAAAGAAGAGAGGGAGTTTATGAGAAAGTGACAAAGGGGTATATTTCAGGTATGAGAAGTGGTTAATGTGATTGCATAAAGAGAGAATAGAGTGTCACGTGTTAGGAATAGTGAGGACAATTTGGCTGGATCATAGAGTGCAAAAGGAATAAAGGATGGAAGGAAGAAAAGAAAGAAGGTAGCATTTATTAAGTGCCTACTATGTGCTAGGCATTGTGCTGTGTTCTTCAAAAGCATCTCATTTGATCCTTATAACAACCCTGGCAGGCAAGTGCTATTATCATCTTCATTTTACAGTTGAAGCAGACAAGGCTTAAATGGCTTGCTCAGCATCATGAAGACAGTAATTGTCCAAGGTCATATCTGGACTCAGGTCTTCATGATTCCAGACCCAACACTCTCTGTGCACCTTGCTGTGAGAGGAGAAGAAAAATATGAGGCTGTAAGAATAGGTTAAGCTCAGGTCGTGAAGAGCTTTACAAACCAGAGTGGTTTATATTTTATCCTAGAAGCAGCAGGGAGTTGACTGAGTAGGGTATGATGTGGTCAGAGCTGCAGTTAAGGAAAATTACTTTGGCAGCAGTAATGGTGAGGAGACGCTGGCCGACAGCAATGCCGATGAGACCATTGTGGGAATCTAGGCTGGAGGTGATGAAAGCCTGAACGAAGGCAGTATTGGAGAGCAAAGAGAGAAGGGGCCATTTATTAGGGATATTGTACAGGTAGGGATGGCAAAATGTGGCAATGGATGGTACACATAAGGGAGAATGAGGACTCTAGGATAAGACTAAAATTAAAAATCTGAGAAACTAGGAGAATGGTGGCAGGTTCCACTGAAATCGAGAATTCTGAAGGAAGGAAAAATAATAATTTTTTTTCCTGGCAGCCCAAGATGATTAGCACTCAGTAATGTATACTATTTCCAGGATAATGACTGTGAATTACACAATTCTGTTCATTTACAAGTGTTAGGACATGTGATAAAAATGTCAAGAATACCACATCAGAGGAGTGTAAATTATAATATCATGCTACAAAGGTAGCTAAGCTTTAGCACATAAACCATGCATATGATATGTGTGTATGTATGGATATGCCACTTTCCACCAAACCTTTTTGAGCCTCATTTTCCTCATCTGTAAATTGAAAAGGTTATAGTAGGTGACCTTTCAGGTTCCTTCCAGCTCTAAACTAGTGTATGAGCACCCTCCCCAGTGAAATCAGATCCCTGAGGCATTCAGGGATTAGACAGTATAACATGATATTCTGTAAGTCTTGGCTTTGAAGAAAGTAAACTAATTGTTAAGATTCTCAGCTGCCTACTGAGATATGTTGGGTCTACAGTCTGCCTTAGCAGGCAATTTAATGATTTGCTCCAATTGAATTTGTCACCAGTTGACTAACTGGTGATGAGCCTTTCAAAACTTAGCAAGGCTATTCCTTGGTCTTTGAAAGACTAATATATGATTGGTCACTGGTGACTTTTCATCTCCTTACAATCTATCAGTGTGGGCTCTTCAGGCCTATCCTTCAAGGTCCTAGAATCACCTTGATACAATGATGAGACATTCGTTAGTCAACAAGCATGTATTAAGTGCCTACTATGTACCAAGTACCATACTATGTACTGTGGCTATAAAGAGAAAAAAGAGAGAATCTCCGCCCTTAATGAGCATTCTTCTGTCAGGGAGTCAATGTGTGGGCATATAAGCAGATAGAAAATATACAAAAAGTAAATACGAAGTAATATTGGGAGGGAACACAAGTAACTGGGGGATCAGGAAAGGCCTTGTGGAGGGGGTAGTGTGTGAGCTGAGCTTTAAGGAAAGTTAGGGGTCCTAAGAGATAGAAATGAAGAGGGAGGTTGGTGGGAATCTTTGTTTCCATTCCAGACATAGAAGGAAACAAACATTTATTAAGAACCTACTATATGGGGACAGCTAGGTGGCACAATGAATAGAGCACAGGCCCTGGAGTCAGGAGGACCTGAGTTCAAAAACGGCCTCAGATACTTAACATGTACTAGCTCTGTGACCTTGGGCAAGTCACTTAACCCCAGCTGGCTGCCTCCACCCCCTCCAAAAAGACCAAAAGAAAAAAAAAAGAACCTATTGTATGCTAAGCACTCATCTCATTTGATACTCACAACCCTGTGAGGTAGGTGCTATTATTATCTCCATTTACAGATGAAGTAACTGAGGCAGACAGCAATTAAGTGACTGTTCAGGGAAAGCTAGAAAATGCCTGACTGGATTTGAACTTAGGTACTGTATTCCCTCTGCCTCCTAGATGCAATGGGAGGAGGCTGGGCACAGAGATGGGAGAAAGAGGAAACAGGAGGGAGGCCGACTTAGCTAGACCTTAGGACCCAGTTTTAGTGGAGAATCTTTATATAAAGAGAGGAAATACTGAAACATTAAGTATATTCTTGTATCTCTTTTGAAATCCAATTTGAATAATATTGTAGCTATACCAAGTAAGTATCACACAAATCAGCACTTTCAGTTGCTTATTTGAAATTTATGAAGCCTGAATATGTTTGTTGTTTTATCAGTCGAATAGGTAGTTTATAAATAGCTTAGACTTTTACCAAATAGATTCTGATGTACGGGAAACAAAAGGAAAGGGAATGAATATTTATATAGCACCTACTATGTTCCAGGCATTGTGCTAGACACTTTGCAAATATTATCTCCTTTGATCCTCACAACAACCCTGTGAGGTAAGCACTGCTATTATCCCCATCTTACAGATGAGGAAGCAGAACTAAACAGAGGTTAAATGACTTGCCCAAGGTCATGCAACTAGTAAGTGACTGAGGTAGGATTTAAACACAGTTTTTCCTGACTCAAGGTTTCACATTCTATTTACTGCTTCAAACTGATGAAAAATCCTTGCCAAAGAAGAGCAACTTTAACTAATTTGTTGCCCTGCTGAAACTATGCTGTATGTAGAATTTTTTAAAAACTGTTCAGTAATTATGATTTCTAGTCAGTTATATCCTAGTAGAAGGCGAAACATTTTATGATGCTAATAAGAATAAACTTAATTTATTTTAAAATATTCTATTTTAGAAAATGTCCTTTTTCTATAACTTTTTGGTAGCTTTAAGCATAAGAAAGTGATAGCCCGCAGACAGTTCAATCAATCAGTATTTGTTAAACACCTTGTATGTACCAGGTGCTATACTAAATGCTGGGGGTACAAAGAAAGGCAAAAGACAGTCCCTGTCCTGAAGTAGCTCACAGTCTAATGGATCAATCTCATTCCATGTTTTAATTTTAGATATCTTGAAATTGCCTTAATAATTCTCTAATACATGATAATATTTGTCAAAAGGTTCCTACATACCTTTGTTAGTTTTGAAGATGATTTTGTTTCTACTACCCTTAACTGCATAATATTCTTCAAGACTAGGGGAAGAAAGATGTGATGGAGAAAGAAGAGTATTGCACAAGGTTATTGTATTGGTCACTTCTCATTTAGAAAGTTTAAGACATGCTTGTAAACATTTATAAGTCTGGGAAATAGATCACAAGCCTGACACAGAGGCATGATGAGGTAGGGATGGGGAGCTTCAATTAACCAGACACCTGTTGGAACTCTCACTGGTCAAAGCAGGAGACATTAATCACTTCTTTTTTTTTTTTTTTAAAGCAATTGGGGTTAAGTAACTTGCTCAAGGTTACACGGCTAGTCATTTGATTTATGCGTGGGTGCTCATTTTCTGAGGCCGGATCTGATCTCGGGTCATCCCAACTCCGAGGCCGGCGCTCTTACTCACTGCGCCACCTATTTAGGGCAATTGGGGTTAAGTAACTTGCCCAAGGTTACACGGCTAGGTTTTTGTTTGTGCGGATTAAGTGTCTGAGCCCGGCTCCGAACTCAGGTCCTTCTGACTCCAGGGCCGGCGCTCTATTCACTGCGCCACCTAGCCGCCCCTTAATCACTTCTTTTAATTTTTTTCATTTTCTTTTATTATGAATTTGGTGAACATCAACAAACACCTACATTTCTACCTACAAAGAAGAAAGGGGGGAAGAAAGCATTGTGTATTACATAGTGAATCTCCATGATGTGCTTATTCTTTTCAAAGTACAGCTATACATTAAATTGAATACAATGATTCTAACACTGCTCTGCTTGTCAGGTCCTCCTCTGGTCCTCATTCTGCTTTCTCTCTCTCTCTCTCTCTCTCTCTCTCTCTCTCTAAATTATGAACTTCTCAATGTCAACAAATATGATCATGTCTATACAAAAAGAACAAATAAAAGAATTGTAGATTATAGATTTTAGAGCTAGAAGGGACCTTGGAGAATTGTATATGAAACCATAAATCTCTCATTTAACATAGTAATTCCAATATTGTCCTGATTGTCAGTGTCTCTTTATGAACTTTTACTTTCTTCTGTGTATTTTATAAATGTTTCATTGATGGTCATTTCTTCTTTTCTTTGATTTTATTATTATTATCTGCCTTTCTTTGGTTCACCTCCTCATAACCTCACTTGGGATAGTACAGAGTACAGTTAAGATAAACAGATCCACATACTGACTATGACAGAAAATTTATGTCTCATTCTGTACCTGTAGTCTATCACTTTTCTGTCAAGAAATGAGAAATATAATTAACTGGTGTTCTGGAATTATAGTTGTTCATTGAATTGATAAACAAGACTTCTTAAATCTTTCAAAGTTGTTTCCCTTACAATAGTCATTGTAATAGTCATTTTCCTACTTATGCTTACTTCACTGTGCATCAGTTCATAAAGTCCTTTCAGGTTTCTTTGAATTAATATCTTTGTTTTTTCTTTTAGTGCAATAATATTGTGTTACATACATATTACAAGTTTGCTCAGCTATTCCCCCTTTTATAGACATCCTCTTTGCTTCAATTAAAAAAAAGTTCTATTATAGTGAGGCAGATAAATGGCACAATTGGTAAAAGTCCTGGACTTGTAGTCAGGAAGACTTGAGTTTAATTACTGTCCCACCACACATATACACTTAGCAGATGAGTGACAAATCACTTAAATTCTTTGTGCCTCAGTTCCCTCATCTGAAATTAGGATAATAATATTCTCCTGTCTCATCTCTTCCTACTGGCTTTTGAGGTTTCCTTACAGTCTCATCTTCTGCAGAAAGCCTTTCCTCGTCCCTCTTGATTTGAGTGTTTTCTTTCTGTTGGTTCTGTTAAAATTAGCTTGTACGTAACTTGTTTGTGCACAGTTACTTGCATGCTTTTTCCCCCATTAGATCATGAACATCTCAAGAGCAGGGACTATCTTTTACGTTTCTGTGTATCTCTAGTAAATGCTTATTAATTGATTGATTACTCTTAAGATATACCTTTGGGCATCAACTCAAGCTTAAGAGGTTTTCTGTGTAATTTCTTAATAATTCCAACAAGACTTTTGAAGCAATGATCCTCTCCAAGTGCCTCACAGAATAGCCTCAAAAGAATATTTGTTTTTTCAGTGTTGAAGTTCTAGTCAGAAATCTGTTTCTAAGCTTGATCAGTTCAGTTGGAACTGGACCATGTACGGTCCCACCTTATTGGGATAGCGCTTATAGATACCTTTCTGGACGCCTCTACAACCCTGGTCACCTCCATGACCCTTCAGACGTCTCTGGATTTGGACAAAGGAGACAGACCCCAGAGGTGGAAGTGCACTGCCGTCTTTATTCTTCTCACATCCTCTCCATTAGCTTCAATTAGATGTAGGTGGGCTTTTTTGGGGGGAAGGGGAATGATTTCTTGAATTTCTTGAAATATGGCATCCAGATTTTTTTATTTGGTCATGGTTTTCATGGAATTTAATGATTTTTAGATTATCTTTCCTCAAACTGTTTTCCAAGTCAGTTGATTTTCATAGTAGATATTTTAATTTTTGTCTATTTTTAATCTTTTATTTTCTTTTAATCTTTTTGTTCTTACAGTCATTGAATTATTATTGCTTTATCCTATTTTTTAAGCTGTCCATTACTCAGGTAAGGGTTTCTGCCTTCCATTCTGTGATAAATGATAGATTGGACCTCTATTTTATACTAATAAGTATTAATAAGTTTGATATGATTCCATAGAAGTAATGATTCTAAGTTCTGTATACCAGGGCCCAGAGCTGTGAAATGCAGATTTTAAGTTCACTTTCTTAATCATAGGAAGCTAACTAGAGGACCTTCACCCTTGTTTTTTCTTGCTATGATGACTAAGCCCAGTGTGGCAGAGGGAACCCAATGACATGGAAAGTCTCCCAGATATTTTTGTTGCTCTTCCATCCCTCATTGTCCCTCTATTGCCCAACATGGGCACATGGCTAAACATTTGTCCAATAAATGACCCTATTTGTTGACCTATGGTTGCCTGTCTACTTGCTTATTGGTCCATATAGATATTTTGACATCTGTTAATTAGCCCAGCCTATGGATCTGCTTCTTGGCTTGGTACGACCTTGTGAAAGGTTTAGAAATGTCTGTCAAGGTCTGTTCATCATCTCATTTGTTATAATTTTGGACCCTACAATTCATTTATTCTTCTATTTTTTCTTCTTCTAGCACTCTGATTTCAATCTTGATGTCATTAAAAAAATCTCTTGCTTAATTTTTTCTAGCCATTCTTATAGTCTTCATGGCCAAAGAAAAAGCTAATGGGGGAGTGTATCCAGTGTAAAGGAATAAGAGAGAGTCTTGCTGCTCTTGATGAATTCAAGTCACATGGACCAGATGAGCTATAGCCTTGGATACTGAAAGAATGCAAAGATAAGATTACTAAGGCACTGTCAGTGATATTTGAAAAAACATGGAGATTGGGAAAGGCACTACACAACTAACAAAGAACAAATTGCTAATTAATTTCCAAAAGGAGACAGAAAGTAAACTGTAAGCCAAAAAATATTTCAATTTCTAGTAAAATTCTATTTTGGATTAGCAAAGAAATGTTTAGTGAATATCTAAAAAAAAGAAGCAGGCATCATATAGAGGTAGCATAGCTTCAAGAAATAACAGGCCATGTCAAATTAGCTTTATTTATTTTTCTGGAAAGACAACTGCTTTTGCAGTCAGAGAGCTGGGTTTTAATTCATAGCTTGGTTAATTATTAACTCTGTGACATTGGGTAAGTCAGCCTTGCTGGGCTCCAATTTCTTCATCTGTGAAATGAGAGAGTTGGACTAAATTATTTCCAGAATCCTTTATAATTCTAAGTAGCAGTGCTTAATGAATAAATGCTCTATCCATCCATCCATCCATCTATCTATCTATCTATCTATCTATCTGTCTGTCTGTCTGTCTGTCTGTCTCCGTCTATCGATCATCTGTGATCCTTGGAACTGGGAAAGTTTAGCCTTTAAAAGAGAAGTCAAGGGATCATTGATTTAGAGTTAGAAGGGATTTTTGAGTCTATCTGGTCCAATCCCCCCATTTTACATATGAAGATAATGAGAGAGGTTTAGTGACTGGCCCGTGGGTCATATGGCTATGTGAAGGAGGATTTAAACTCATTCTCCCCGACGCTAAGCCCAAGTGTTCTACTCATTGTACCACCAAGCTGTTAGCTGTCTTTATACAACTGAAGGGCCATCATGTGGAAAAGGTATCAGATTTGTTTTATCTGAACTCCAGAGGACAGACCTAGAAATAAGGAACAGACGTTGAAACGGCATATTTAAACTGAATATCAGGAGAAATTTCTTATCAACTGGAGCTATCCAAAAGTGGATGATTTTCTAAACCTGCCTCATTGGAGGTCTTCAAGTAGATACTAGATGACCATTGGTTTAGCATATTACGGTGGGTTGGATTAAATTGCTTCGAAGATCCCTTCCAACTCAAGACTTTATAAAATATTTCAGTATTTTGGATTTTTTAAGATGAGATAATATATGTAAAGTGCTTTGTAACTGTAAGGCACTATATACTTGTATTATTATTATTATAAGAAATGTATATTACAGTGTTATGAAAATGAGCTTCTGATTTAATAATTAAATTATAATACTTTCAAGAAACGCTTATTAGTGGAATAAGAACTTGGAAAATACTTTAAAGATGGCCCAATTATTTTACAGCCTATTTATTTTACAGAGAAGGAAATTGAGGCCCAAATTGTTACCTGGCATAAAAACTAGGACAAAGCACCAACTTTCCCTGATCATCCAGTATAGTTCTACTACTCTGTGCTGGTCTACACTACTCTGTAAGATATGAAGTTTTTGTAACTTCTTTTTAAAAGTTATCATACACATAACTTATCAGATAATAATAGAAAACCACTAGAAAGCAAAGCTGTCAGTGAGTAAAATCTAGTAAATTTATTTGTCTAATTAATTTCACAAGAGTAGAAGGGTCATTAAGATAATCTCTCTCCTAACTCCTACCCATCCCTCAAACTTCCACCAAGATGAGTTTCTTTTTTAAAGCTCTTCTCTAACATGAGAACAAAGGGTCACTTAACAAGGAAATTAAGAACAAGTAAAAGGAAATAGTTTTACGCACAGCATGCAGTCAGTTTGAGGAATTTACTGGTGCAGAGGGTCAAATAGTCAAACAGTCAAATACTGTAGTTGGATTTTAAGAAGGGTCTGTTATCAGTAACTAGTTTTTACTTGGCCAGGATAGGGTAACTAGTCACCCTAGAGAGGTCAGGCAAGATCTTCTACAGTCATCAATAATTAGAAAGTACAGATTGCAAACCCCTGAGATATAGAAGGAACATTGACTTGAGAATTACCAAGAGTACATTATCTTCTTAATCTGAAACATCTGATCTGGTGTGATGTCAAAAATAAATCTACAATGAAAGTTACTCAGAGACCTTTAAAACATGCTAGCTATAAGTGAAAATCAGTGAGATAACACACATACATACACAGACATATATATACATACATATTTACACATACTCTCCACATATACATAGCATGACCAATGAGGGGGACGGCAGGGAGTGCTTTATCTGCCATGTACAATATTTTCTCTAGTCACAAAAGTACTCTGCTGCCTGGCTTACTTTTTCCTGACTTTAATAAATTCTATTGCTTTACCTTCTTTAGAATGCCAAAAAAATACCATAATGATTCAGTGGTAGGAATGAAAATTGCTTACTTTGGAAACTATTACTTTTAAATCATTTGAATACTTGGAGATGACTGATCAGGCAGGCAGATTCAAGAATCTGCCCTTCTCTCTTCATTTTTTACATTGCTGATGACTAGAAGCTATCCAAAGGCTTCTTTTGTTCTTAGGGTGTTTCCTGTTCAGCTTGGTTCTTCATAGGATCAGATTCAATTAAAATAAATCAGTGCTTACCCAAAGCTTTTAGGATCTTTTTTACCTTTCTACTTGCCCTTAACCAAGTCCACCTGAATGGGTAGATACTATGACTGTGTAATTATAGGCAAAGTGAAAAATAATAAAAATAGCTTTAGGACAGTTTCCAACTATCTCTCAACTACATACAGAGGCATAAGAATAAGGGAAGAGTTCCTACAGTTTAGCAACACACCCAATTTCCTGCACTGTTCTGGATAATAAACCTACATTTTGTTTCTTGCTTTCCCTGAAATCTTAGAGAAGGCTGTTTATGGTTGGAGATATCATGTATGGAATGCATACAAGGTCTCTGAAATGGCAAGGAAGGCCTTTCTCATTGGATGACATCAATGCATTTTGTGAGTTAAACATTCATCAAAGGAACATTTGAGGTGACTATTAGTGACACAATTCAGAGTGAACTTGTTGGAAAGAAGGAAGGAAAGAAAGAAGGAAGGAAAGAAAGAAGGAAGGAAGGAAGATTGGTTTCTTTTTGGAACAGCAACCCTGAGGGTCTTTCCCTCCCAGCTTGATTTTTTTTCTTTTTTTCTCATTAAAGGGGCCATCCCTCGACTCACTTCTTAAAGAGGCCTATTTATTGAATGGGTGTTACCTCACTTTGGGTATGTGAAAAGGCTTTAGGCTAAAAGGGCCAGGGTCTCCCACTGCATTCTGTGTCATCTCCAGTCATCGTGATGAATATCTGGTCACTGGATCCAGATGGCTCTGGAGGAGAAAGTGAGGCTGGTGACCTTGCACAGCACCCCCTCATTCAAATCAAAGTCAACCACAAGTCATGTCACCATCTCTCTGATGTCATGGTCCTCTTTGAAAAGGAAGGACAAACACAACAAGTAGCACAATTAAATCATAGGTTAGTCAATTTAAAGCAGTTGAGGAACTAGGAATAAAGTGAAACAGTGTGAAACTTGAAGGTTTAGAAAAGTTTTACATCAAAGCATTGTGTTTCAAATGAAGATCCATATACATCGGTGTATGTATATCTATTTGAATGTACAAAATTATAATCCTTCAAAAATTTTAAAAGGGTCTGCTTTTTTTTTTAAAATAGATTTCTAATTCTCCTGGTTTTTGTGAAAGATATCACACTGGACTTTAGGTCTTATTGAGTTACATCAACTTGTCTAGATCCCACCTCATCTTCTCCAAGTCATGGCACTTTCTTAGAACTGGCCTCAGGGCTTTCATCTTTCATTGTTTTTAAACCTTCCTTGATCACCACATCCCATCTCAAGTTATTAAGTCCCCTAACCTTCTGGGTCCCTGAACAACCTTACTCTTTGTCTCCAGAGAAATGCTATGCCTGATCTCTACCTACCTCTTACCCATCTGGGTCTCTAGTTCTAATACCTACTTCTTTCTTTCCATGTCTAATCTTGCCACTTTATACTACAGATCACAACAATACATTTTCTAGGGCTTATTGACAAGGGAAAAAAATAATCCTTGAATTCCAAAATAATATAAGTGAGACACCCTCTGCTTTCAGAGTCTCAGATTCCCAGGATACAGAACATTGGATAGGTTTTTGAAAACTCCATTTTGTGTGTGTGTGTGTGTGTGTGTGTGTGTGTGTGTGTGTGTGTGTGTGAAGGGGCCTCTGATTGATTAGCAGAGATTTCTGGGAGAAAAAAGAAAAAGAAGATAGAAGAGAGAGAAAGTTTGAACTTTTGGATGGTGAGTGGAAAATCTCCCTGGAACCACAGAATATGAAATAAGCAAGGTCTTTTGATTCCCAGCACCTACTAAAAATGGACTTTTCCAATGAATTATTCTCTTCATGACTGAGCTAAGATTTTATATTGCCCTCAAGCTGAAGAGCCTACTCTTGTGTATTCTGTCATCTAATTTAATCTGTATAACTTTTATTCTCAATTTGGACACCTATATAGAACCTAGCTATTGATTTTTACAATTCTAGACTCACTATCAGCTAATCAAAAATCCCCAGAGTGCTATCAGCTGACCAGGAATGCTTCTATTAGCTTGTCAGAGTTGTGGATGCTTCACTCAGTCTTACATAATCATTTGTTTTCTAACTTTTCAAATATCCAGTAAGATACAAGCAAGCAATTAAAAATTAGGTGAATATAGTAATATTCCTATCATCCCTCAAAGTCAAAATAATTCAATCCAACACACAGGTTAGCACCAAAATTCACATGACTCAACACCTTTTTTTACAGGCTCCTATTTCTACTTTTTTTCTGCACATAAAGATAATGATAGTAACATATATATATAGCACTTCAAAGTGGTATAGCTTTAATCTTTTGTCAGATTAAAATTTACAAGTAGGAAATGACCCAGTACCAACTTTATTTGAGTACAAATGAAGTTTGCCATAAATGCAATACATGAATTTGGGAGGTAATTTTTAAAATGACAGAGCATGAGAGCTTAATCATTTTGTCCTGAGAAACAGTATAAATTATGTGAAAGATGACCTATCTTTACTGCCTAGAATACAATGAAACAATATCAGTTTAGGAGATGAGACAGTTTAGTAAGAAGTAGTAGTGAAACTTGCCATTTTTGTTGATTCTTTCCAATTCTCTTTCACCTTTTTTTCTTGAGCTAGCCATGATTTGTTTCCTTTTCCATTTGAATAATTTAAAGAAGTTACTGTGACTCAGTGCATTGGACCAGGATGGAATTCTACATGGGGACCTTTTGTTTGTCTGCTTGCTTACAGTTCTCTCGCATTGACGATGGAAATAATTTATGGGACATGCTCCCATTTCTTCTTTCTGATTTTTGTTAACCCTTTAGCTAAGAGTGTCCCAATATTTTATACATACATTCACATGATGTAACTGAAATAAATACAAGTCCTCTCTTTTCTGTTGTTATTCAGGTTCTGAGAAATGAAATTATTATCTAGGATCAAAGGATTATCTAGTTAAGTAGGACAGAGAATTGTACCTCATGTCACCAAATCTAAATGCTTCATTCTTTT
This sequence comes from Gymnobelideus leadbeateri, assembly GCA_011680675.1. NCBI lineage: Eukaryota > Metazoa > Chordata > Mammalia > Diprotodontia > Petauridae > Gymnobelideus > Gymnobelideus leadbeateri. The sequence goes on from WOXC01003873.1 coordinate 836,433, forward strand.
TTTCTATGAGATATTACTTTTAACTGTGAATCACTTCAAAAAATGCTAGTAACAATTTGATACTGATCATTATTAACATATTGAAAAAAATTGTACCAGACAAATGCACAGTTGCAAAATGAATTACATAGGATGCTAAACTAGAAGTTGAGTCCAACTCAGTACATTTACAAATGGAGAAACTAAGACATTGAGAGGTTAAATTACTTGTCCAAAAAGTTACATAAGTACTATGTAACTAGGTTGAGATTTGAACGTTTGTCTTCTGATATCAAATGGCCTGTCCTTACTATACTACTCTACATTACACTACCTTCTACTATACTACATTATACTGTACCACATCATGCCATGCCACACGCTGCCACGCCATGCCACACGCTGCCACACCATGCCACACCATGTCATACCACCCCACACCACTCTACACTGATGACTCCTTTGAAGCAGGTACTAAAAAGAGACATATTCGGACTCAGAAGACTTGAATCCAAACTCTGGTTCCAGAACCCATAATTGAAATAAAAAATATTTTTACCTGGGGTAAGAATAGTTGGAAATGGGGATGGAAACTGACATAATTAGCAAGTGGTAGGACTGAAATTTGAACAGAAGTCTTCTGATGACAAACCCAAGCTCTTTTTATTCTATTGCATTGTTTTCTTTTACAGATACAAAAGCTGAGGTTCAGAGAAGGAAATTGAGTTGCATGTGAACCAGGATGATATGTCTTTAGGAATCTGAAGGGCTATTGTGCACAAGAATAATTATACTTGTTATGTTTGGCACCAGAGGGCAGAACAAGGAACAAATGGAAGTTGCAGGAATATAAATTTAAGCTTAATTTTTTTGTCTTTATTAATTTGTTTGTTTACTTTTAGTTTACAAGATTCAGTTCCACAATCCCTTGAGTTTCAAATTTTGTCCCCCTCTGTCCTCTTCCCCACTCCTCCCCCCTCCCCATGCCAGCATACAATCAAGTATAGGATCTACAAATACTTTCACATTAGACATTAGGTTATAAAGAAGAATTGTAGCCCATGGAATGAACAATGCAAAAGAGGAAACAAAACCAAACAAGAAAAAGAAAGAGAGAAGGTAGTTTGCTTAAGACTACATTCAAACTCTGTTCTTTCTAGTTCTTTCTCTGAATGTAGACATCTCCTATCATGAGTCTTTTGGAGTTCTCTTATAACCTTGCATTGCTGAGAAGAGTCCAGTCTATGGAAGTTGGTCGTCACACATACATTGTGTTTGTAATTGTATACAAATTTCTCCTGGTTCTGCTCTTCTCACTCAGCATCAGTTTATATAAGTCTCTCCATGTAAATATGAAGTCCATCTGCTCCTCATTTCTTTTTTTTTTTAATTAATATTTTATCAATATGTAGCCTCATCTGCTTGTACAGATTGATTTTGCATGACTTACGCCAAACAGGCAGCATGGATTTACTATATACATTTTTTTCCCCATTAACACATGCGGAATTTTAAATTCTGAGCAGCACTAGCACTCAGAACAGAATTTACCTCCAGCTTCATTTTCCAAGCCAAGAAAGGGGCAGTTCCATTTTCAGTATTTATGAACTCAAGGACTTCTGTATCAAATCAGTAATTAACAGCTTCATTCACCTCAATGAGGAATATAACTGAATTGTTCTTCTGGCAACAGTTCGCTAAGGGAGCAGGGGAAGCAGTATTGAATAAGTACAGCACCCTGGTGTAGGCACCAATGAAATCGGCTTTTAGGCAATGTGTTACAAGATAAACAAATAAACAAACATGTTGGACTTTTCTTTTTGTAAAAATGTAGTTCTAAGAGCCAGTTCATTTTCATCCTTCCTATCCATTCAGAGAAGTTGTAGCAATGGTAGGGACCAGTTTTTTTTCTTCTTTTTTTAAAAATTAATTTATTAGTTTAGTTTCAGTTAACAAGATTCAATTCCATAGTTCCTTGATTTTCAAATTTCCTTTACTTCCCTTCCCCCTCCCCCCACAACAGCCAGTATAAGATCTGCAAATGCATTCATATTAGACATTATTCCAATTACAAAGGCGTATTGTACTAGGTGGGATGAAAGATGGTAAGGAAGAAAAAAAAACCAAACAATGAGAAGAACAAGATCATTTAGTTTGCTTCCATCAGGATTCAGGCTCAGTTCTTTCTAGTTATATCTCTGGATGGCGCTTTTCTCACTTTCTTGAGTCTTTCGGGATTGACTTATATCACTGCATTGCTGAAAAGAGTCCAATCTGTCATAGTTGGTCATCACAGATATGGTATGTCTGTGATTGTATACAAATTTCTTCTGATTCTACTCTTCTCGCTCAGCATCAGTTTGTAGAAGTCTCTCCAGGTAATTGTGAAATCCATCACCTCCTCATTTCTTATAGCTCAATAATATTCCATTACATTCATATACCAAAACTTGTTTAGCCAGTCCCCAATCGATGGGCACCCCTTTAGTTTCCAATTCTTTGCAACCACAAAAAGGGCTGCTAAAAATATTTTTGTACATATGGGTCTTCCTCCCACTTCTATGATCTCTTTGGGATGTAACCCTAGAAGTGGTATTGCTGGGTCAAAGGGTATGAAATTATTTATAGCCCTTTGGGCATAATTCCAGATTGCTCTCCAGAATGGTTGAATCAGTTCACAACTCCACCAGCAATGCATTAGTGTTCCAATTTGTCCACATCCTCTCCAGCATTTGTCACTTTCTTGTTTTGTCATCTTAGCCAATCTGACTGAAGGGATGTGGTATCTCAGAGTTGTTTTGATTTGCATTTCTCTAATTAATAGTGATTTAGAGCATTTCTTCATATGCTTATAGATATCTTTAATTTCTTTCTCTGAAAACTGCCTGTTCATATCCTTTGACCATTTATCAATCGGGGAGTGATGCTCCTCATTTCTTTCTTTTTTTTTTTAACAAATGCTTTATTCACTTCTGTTTTACATCATTCATTTCCACCAGATTTTGAATTACAATCATTTTCCCCCCATTATTCCCCTACCCAACCTCCCAGAATAGTAATCCCACAAGATATCGCTTCCTCCAATCTGCTCTCTCCCATACCTTTTCCCATACCCCTATCGACTTTTCCATTAGAGGAAGGTGAGTCTTTGCATCCCAATGCCTGCACATTTTATCTCCCTATTACAAGCAAAAGAGTATTAATAATAGTATTTATATATATTTGAAACATTTAATGTTACGACCTCAAATTTCAAATCCATTTCCTTCCTCCCTTGTCACCCATTCCCTCTTGGGAGATAAGTAATTCAGTATATGTTGTACATGTCTAGCTATGCAAAACATTATCATAGTAGATATCTTGTACAAGGCTGCTTATAATTCCCTCCCACTCATCCCACCCCACACCTGGTCCATTCCCTACATGATCCTGTCCCTCTTCTATAGTGGGTACTTCCAACCTCCCCTCACCCCAAGGATGCCCTCCCATCCATCATCTCTCCTCTCATCCCCCTTCCCCCTATCCTGCTGCAGGTTGAGATATCCCATTTAGTATGTATTACATTTTCTCCCTGAACCAAATTCAATGTGAATGTGGTTTTGCCTTTTTAGCCTTCCTTATTCTCCCCTCTTTTGCAACCACTTCCCCTTGCTTCTTCTGCATGGGATAGTTTACACTACCCTGTCTCTCCCCATCTCCTCTTGCCACTTTCCTCTCTCACCTCATAATTTCATCCCTTGAGTATTCTCCCTTCCCAACAAATTCAACTTGTGCCCTCTATCCATATATAACTGTAACCATATACACACACATTCACATATATATTCATATGTCCACACACCCTTCTTCCATTATTTTCATAGTGAGAAAGATATCATCAATCACAGTTATTGCTTTTCCATATAGGAATGTAAATAGTTCAACTTTGATAAGTTCCTTTTGATTTCTTTTCCCTGATTACCTTCTCAGGCATCTTGTCCTTCTTGTGTCTGGGTGTCAAATTTTCTATTCAATTCTGGTTTTTTCCTGAAGAATGCTTGAAAGTCCTCTATTCCACTGAATGACCATATTTTCCCCCGAAACAAAATACTCAGTTTTGCTGGGTAGGTGACCCTTGGGTTCATTCCCAGTTCTTTTGCCCTCTGGAATATCATATTCCATGCCCTTCTCTCCCTCAGTGTAGAAGCTGCCAGGTCCTGGGTTATTCTGATTGTGTTTCCACAATATTGAAATTGTTTCTTCCTGGCTGCTTGGAATATTTTCTCCTTGATCTGGGGATTCTGGAACCTGGCTATAATATTCCTGGGAGTTTTCTTTTGGGATCTTTTTCAGGAGGTGATCTGTGGATTCTTTCAACCTCTATTTTGCCCTCTGGATCTAAAACATCAGGGCAATTTTCCTTGAGAATTTCTTGAAGGTGATTTCTAGGTTCTTTCTTTGATCATGGCTTTCAGGTAGTCCAATAATTTTTAAATTGTCTCTCCTGGATCTATTTTCCAGGTCAGTGGTTTTTCCCATGAGATATTTCACATTGCCTTCTAATCTTTCATTTTGTTTGGATCTGCTTAACAGCATCTTGATTTCTCATAAAGTCATTAGCTTCCATTTGCTCCAGTCTAACTCTGAAGGAATGAATCTCCTCAGTGAACTTTTGAGATTCTTTTTCCATCTGGCAAATTCGACTTTTTTTTTTTTAAACAAATACTTTATTAACTTCTGTTTTACATCATTCATTTCCGCCAGGATTTGAGTTACAATCATTTTCCCCCCATTATTCCCCTACCCAACCTCCCAGAATAGCAGTCCCACAAGATATCGGTTCCTCCAATCTGCTCTCTCCCATACCTTCTCCCATACCCCCATCGACTTTTCCATTAGAGGAAGATGAATCTTTGTGTCCCAATGCCTGCATCTTATCTCCCAATTATAGGCAAAGAGTATTAATAATAGTATTTATATATATATTTTGAAACATTTAATGTTACGACCTTGAATTTCAGATCCATTTCCTTCCTCCTTGTCACCCATTCCTTCTTGGGAGATAAGTAATTCAGTATATGTTTGTACATGTCTAGCTATGCAAAACATTATCATAGTAGATATATTGTACAAGGCTGCTTATAATTCCCTCCCACTCATCCCACCCCCCACCTGGTCCATTCCCTACTTGATCCTGTCCCTCTTCTATAGTGGGTACTTCCAACCTCCCCTCCCCCCAAGGATGCCCTCCCATCCATCATCCTCCTCTCATCCCCCTTCCCCCTATCCTGCTGCAGGTTGAGATATCCCATTTAGTATGTATGTCATTTTCTCCCTGAACCAAATTCAATGTGAATGTGGTTTTGCCTTTTTAGCCTTCCTTATTCTCCCCCTCCTTTGCACCCACTTCCCCTACATGAGATAGTTTACCCTACCATGTCTCTCCCCATCTCCTCTTGCCACTTTCCTCTCTCACCTCATAATTTCATCCCTTGAGTACTCTCCCTTCCCAACAAAATCAACCTATGCCCTCTATCCATATATAACTGTAACCATATACACACATTCACATATGTATTCATATGACCACACCCCCTTCTTCCATTATTTTCATAGTGAGAAAGATATCATCAGTCACAGTTATTGTTTTTCTATATAGGAATGTAAATAGTTCAACTTTGATAAGTTCCTTTTGATTTCTTTTCCCTGATTACCTTCTCAGGCATCTCTTGCTTCTTGTGTCTGGGTGTCAAATTTTCTATTCAATTCTGGTTTTTTCCTCAAGAATGCTTGGAAGTCCTCTATTCCACTGGATGGCCATATTTTCCCCTGAAACAAAATACTCAGTTTTGCTGGGTAGGTGACCCTGGGTTCATTCCCAGTTCTTTTGCCCTCTGGAATATCATATTCCATGCCCTTCGATCCCTCAGTGTAGAAGCTGCCAGGTCTGGGCTATTCTGATTGTGTTTCCACAATATTGAAATTGTTTCTTCACTGCTTGTAGTATTTTCTCCTTGATCTGGGGTTTCTGGAACCTGGCTATAATATTCCTGGGAGTTTTCTTTTTGGGATCTTTTTCAGGAGGTGATTTGTGGATTCTTTCAACCTCTATTTTGCTCTCTGGATCTAAAACATCAGGGCAGTTTTCCTTGAGAATTTCTTGAAGGGTGATTTCTAGGTTCTTTCCTTGATCATGGCTTTCAGGTAGTCCAATAATTTTTAAATTGTCTCTGCTGGATCTATTTTCCAGGTC